>CAIGRS010298008.1:0-16521 GCA_903798395.1 Fraxinus floribunda
ATTCACCTCGGCAATTATCACACGGGATTCGGCGAACTTCTGAGGCACGGTCAAAGACAAAAAAGCATTTCCCTCTACGAATTGCTATTGGTCTCGAATCTAGTACTAACCCTCTTTCCAATGTTTAGTCACATTTTTTTTTTCATTCTCATTCTTCTATTCACTTTTAACCACACATTCCTCAATAAAATCAAATTTTTCATCACATCAATAATTTTTCCTTCTTTTTCAACCACATATTTCCTATCACATTAACAAAAAAAATGCATTTTTTTGAAAATAGTGTGCACTAAACAGGAGCTTAATTAAGTGGGAAGACCACAATGAAAAGGCGATGAGAGCCCCCAGAGAGTAATGTAGTACCACTCTTTGTCGCCTCCTTGTCCTTGGAGCCAAATATCAATTGTTTGGAAGCGATTGGTTATTGGTTTTCGTTTCGAGTGATTCATTATTGGTTTTTAAATTTTAAAAGCTCGAATCACTCACGCAATGCTTAAAAAAGGAGGCATATAGCCTCCAGTATTTATACTTCTCTCTTATGAATATGCCTATCTGACTTGTATGCTCGTGCAATGATACATTTTCACTAAACAATCGTGAGCTAAAATCATTTTTTTGTAATAAAAAATATGGTGCATTGGAGGTGGTAGGTTGTGGATCTAAGGCAACGGTAAGGATTTGGGTGGTTACATTAGTAGTGAAATGTATGGTGAGGTGAGAGGGGAGGAGATGAAGAATAATTTGTAACCAGTTAATTGATAATTGTGATCAGTTAACTTGATAATTTGTGATCTATAAAAATGTAATTTGTAACTAAATTTATAATTGTGACCATGTTTTGTGTCTTTAACTGTAACATTGCATGATTTCGTACTAGTCCATAACTGTTAGTATAAATTGATGTTAATGGCACAAATTTTATCAAATGGTCGCAAAAGTGATTGCTTGATTTTTGAAAGAATTCCACAAATTTCTTAAATTTAAAAATGTATCTTGAAATTATGATACCGGTGTATTTTTCCCATTCATAAAAGTATTTTTTACAAGTTATGTATTTCCTCAAGTATTAAGGCACCGTACTATTGCACTTCAACCATATATTTTATACATAATCACCTTTTCAAGAGTTGTACATTGTAGTAATAATTTTATATTAATAACCATTGTATTACAGTTATTCTAATTGTACAACTACAAATGATTCTGCACGTAAAGGTCCACAGATGCATGCATCTATCAACTTATCCATAAAAAAATTTAGCAAAACTCATCTTTTTAAGATATTATTATTATCTATTTTTTTCAAATTTTGTAATTTTTTTTTTCAGAGGCAAAAAACGTATTTGTATTTCTTTTCTTAAAGCAAGATGGCATTGAACTTTATTTTAGCAGAAAAAATCAAATTTTATTAATTTAAAAGTAGACAATTATAAATTATTTTCTTTCCTGCCTCCGCAGTTCATAAAACAATGCATATTGCAGATTATACTTCAATTATGAGAAGTCCCTAAAAAGAACTCTCCAGCTTTTTCGGTCTTACAACACAGAGCAAAAGAACACCATACAAAGAAACTATCCTACTCATTGACTGTGTAACCCAAGAGCTATGTATACCATAAAGTTGCAGTCATAAACTAGAAATAGATTTGAGAAAAAAAGAAAAAAGAGAAACATGTGAATTTCTACATGGCATAGTATACTTCGAATGATCATACAAGGGAAAGTAACATTTTTAGATACTGCTGGGCTGGGACTGTCACCATAAGCAATTGAATCTTCAATAAAATATGTTCTCGCACTAAATGTTACAATACAGGAAAATAAATGACATGTAAAACAATAACACAAAACATAATGGCGATTCGTATCATCAATTTTACATCAAAGTTCACTTGGTAAAACTCCGAAGCATTAATTATTAAGTACACAAAAAGGGCAATCCAGGAAACTACATAATAATAAATAAATAAAAATCTGAACATCAAAACAATAAACACAGATGACATATTGACCGTGGCAAGCATAAAAAATTAACTGAAAACAGAGTCAAAAAATCTGGTAACTGATAGAGGTATCCTTGAAAGATCAAGTTCAGACAGCAGGCAGGGCAATTGTGCAGGCACATTTGACTGTGAGAGAGGAAGAGAGACAAAGGGAGAAGGAGACACAGAAATTTTGTTTACTTGGATTTGTGTTGGTATTTAAAAAACTGCAAGGAAAAAAAATATCTTTTGCAGCGTTAGGAAAGAAACAGAAGGTTCTCGAATCAAAAGAGAGTACTTCTATCAGTTGTCGGTGTCATTTACTTGGATACGAGAGTGGTTTAACAACAAACGAAGCCTATAAAATACAATTGTGTGTCATCTTCATTCAACATATATACACTTGAACTAAAAGACCAAGGTCAAATAACCACAAAACAACTTCGAAACAATATCCATGTCATTGACTGGGATATAAGAGGGGTTTTCCAAATTTATAACCCTATGCAGTGATCCCATACTTCATCTTCCCCCTCCAATGATCATAATCTTACTAATCGTTGCATGAAGCACAGCTAAATGTTTTTTAGAATTAGCCCATAGGCAATATCCAAGATCAATCATCAACCAGAAATCTTCAGCAACAGTGTAGTAAACAGTATCTACAACATCCAACACCCATAGCTAGCACAAGACGGTCAGCTTCCTTTTCCCATAACCCAGCAATTTGGGATTGTCAAGATCAATATAATATGTTCTAAGCCCCTACAGTAATTTAAACTGCAAGAAACAACAGAAACAAGCAGGACATACAAAAAATGGCATGATTACTTGAGAGCATTATAACCCTACAAGAGCCATATACCCTTGAGAACAATCTCCATCACTGTAAACGTCCATAAATTTGAACAATACACATACACACCAACCAATCGATCACATTTTCATGGATACGGGCAGAGCAGGAAGTATTCATTTTAAAAAACTACGATCCAGAATCTTTGCATTGAACTAAGCTGACAAGCAAACCTTGTGCTGTCTATTAACATCAAACATATTTGACATCAAGGATAGACATCTTCCAAGAACACCCCCAGGGTATCAATTTTCTATTAAACTATGAATAAGGAGATGTATCTGTAATGAAGAATCTATTCCCACTTTGTTGATATGCTTCACAATGCAATTTTGATTAGGAAAATCTATTTCCTCTATCCAAAATAGTCGACATCCAGATGACCAAAAAGGCTTCTATGCTAGAAACCAAAAGCCTACTAAATAACTCCTGTAAACTTCATATCAAAAAAATATGTGAAGCATTTTCTGTAGTGTTTACAGACATGTTAAAGAAAAATCAGCACTGGTGAAAGCCCCATCCCTAGGCAAAATCAATTCCTTGATTGGTGAAGTACTATATACTAGAATAATAAATTGATTCAGATAGATAGAAATAATTGCATTAAAACCACTAGCAGAATTTGCCAACTTAGAGTGTGTTTGATAGATATTATTTTGGAAGAATGAATTTTGGAATAGTAAATTGATGTAGAATGTGTGGTTGAAAAAGAAAGAAAAGTTTTTGATGTGATGGAAAATATTATATTATTGAAGAATGTGTGATTGAAAATGAGTAGAAGAATGAGAATGAGATTTTTAATGGGAATCAAACGGGGGCTTAATTACAAAAGCATCACATGCAGAAGACTGGGTCTACTTGCTAGGTGACTAATGTTTGTTTAAAGCTATAGCTTATAGGATGAAAATATCAGTAGCAACATGCAACCGCACCTTGAAAATTTGAGCTCATGGGAGTACCTTTTCCTAAAACACTGTATTCCCACTTCTCATCTTAATATGAAATGCCAACTAATATCATCCATCAACATCCCCCCAACTAAATTGAAACCAGAATTGCAATAGACTGCAGAGCAGCTATATGCAGGAATTTGTTCCGATACATTATACACAGTAAATCCAGCTGATTAATAAAGCTTAAAAAAATTCTTATCTGATGTTAGCAGTCTTATTTATCATACATATAATTGTTTTACTCCAGCTTATTCCTCAAACTTGGGTTTTACCATAGAAATGATTGCCCCTAATTCAATCAGAATAAAATTCAAAGCCCATATCACTCAACATAATCCATTTGAACCAAAAAGCCATCTCACTGAAGTTTGTAAATTTGTTCATCAAGATTGCAGCTTTATGCCAAATCACAGATTAGTATTTTGATCTAAGACTATGACCTTGAAAACCAATAGAAAAATTCAAACCCCAAATTTTCTCCTCAGGCTTCAAGGTGAAATGATCGATAGACATGCTCAATCCACAGGAAATATAATATACATAGGGGCAACTCTGCCTAATCTCGCAAGTAATAATCAATGTCCTCAAAACTATTACGCAGAGGAAAAGAAACTCCATACATCAATTAAACTACATCTTATAGTTGTAATATGATTGTCTACACATCTTACACACAGAGTACCAGTGTTTATATTAAGGTGCTTTCAAAAGCCACGACCTAAAAACTCACACGGATGACATCTAAAATCTGATGATGACAACGGAAAAGTAGGAGCTACAAGAGGAAAGAACTTCAGAAAAGACTAAATGGGAATAGCAGTAGAGAAAAATAAATAGATAAAGAGGATGGGAAATAAAACCCCTTGCCACAGGGAACAAAATCTAGTCCCACAGCCACGCAAAGAACTAAGACTTGACCTTCTCCACTTCACCTGCAAATATTCAATTGAAAAACCATTGGTAAGAAAACGGAGAGTTCTTACAGCTGGAAGTAAATAATATGGAGAGAGAGGCATTGGCATTATTACTCTATATCACTGAGCCTAATAGTAGTAGCCACGTCCGTATGGGCGATCATCACCATAAGATGATGAATATGAACCTCCGCCATACTGTAACATAATGTGACAAATAAATATCAACAGTCCCACAGGTAAACTCAGGTCAAGAACAGATAAAACCACGATACTCACGTCCGAACCATAATAATGTTGAGAGTAGAGACTACCATCAGCTCCCAGATCTTCTGTTATCAACATAACCATTAGTTAAGAGTAGTGGGAAATTGATGAAGACCAAGAGGTTCAAGAGCAATAACAAGACCAAACAAAAGCACCAACTGTTTGCAGATAAAATACAAACCTCGATATCGGCTTCCATGAAGTGACGCAGCAGAACCGGAATGATCCAATCGAGGGCGATGTCTACTAGGCTCTGCAAAATCAGGATCCTGGTCCTAAAAGCAAAGGAAAAATTGTAAATAAAACCAAATTACAGCATTGCACGCAGCAAAACTCCTTCCCAAAGGTAGTGTATCCAAGAAAATGGAACATGAAATTTTTGCAACTTACTGTCATGTAATACGATCTCTTTGTCCCGTGGGAAGCATCATCATACAGATACGGGTCATCAAAGTGTCTTCCTGTGAATGACCTGTTATATCCCTCTTCAAATGAATATGGATGTCTCCTAAATGAATCAAATTCACCATGGCTTCTATCAGTTGCACGATGCCTTATTCTGTCTAGGTAAGATCTCGCAGGCACTGGGCGCTGATGATGAGCACCTCTGAAACCCCATCTCCCCCCTGTTTATGGAACATACCACACATTGAAAACGCAAGACAGAAAGTTACAACACAAGGTTAAAAAACTGCCAACAGTTTCATGTATCTTTGCAATCTTCTATTTATCATTTGAGAAAAAAAAAAAAGAAAAGCACAGGGGTGATTTCTTTTGATTTTTTTCATCTTCCTGTATTTATTATTATTATTATTATTTTCAGAGGGGGAAATCTACAGTATTAACCATGCACCACCTCGTCCGAAATTCTGTCTTCCATGAAAAGGAGGATATGGGCTGTCAAAATCCTGGTTATTGGGAAAGCCCATTCTCCCACCATGTCCAGGACCACGTGGATTGAATCCCCTACCATACTGGAAGTTTGCATGGTTAAAAGGACGTCCACCTTGTCCAAAACCCCTTCCTGTGAGCAAAGCAATGTACCACACTTAAAGCCTATCACATGAAATCAATAAGAACCTCAGTTACCCAATACAGATGCATCTGTACCAAAATATCTAGGCAAAGTGCTGCTGCCACCATGGCCAATTCGAAAACCTCCACACATTCCACCTTTCACAGCCTGCATCTTGGGTAAAGGATTTGACAGTCTAGCGCGCACTTTAACCTAGAAAGGAGAGTGAAAGTAATAATAACAAAAAGCAGTTAAATGTGCCCAAAAAAGCTCATAGAAAAAGTACACGAGGAAAATATAGAACTCAATGTGTAGTTAAATGTGCCCAAAAAAGCTCATAGAAAAAGTACACGAGGAAAATATAGAACTCAATGTGTATTTCAGAGCCATAATAATCACAGAATTCAAAGGCTCCTTTCCTGATTTCTGCAGTCCATTTAAACGATGAATTAATAATCTATCAAATTTATCTGACTACAGTCTGCCAAAATACTTGTGTGGTAATATTAGATCATCACATAATGAAAACCAGCAGCCGTTTCCTAGCAGTATGCTCAAATAATTGACAGGCACAATAATTGAAGTTCTAAGTATACCTTTGAATCACCATCACTCAATCCATTGGTGTTTATGCCTTCAACACATGAAACAGCAGCTTCATGTGTGGTAAAATCAACAAAACCAAAATCCTTCCGCTTTGCCGTTGACATATTTCTTGCCAACATAACTCGTGCGATCGCCCCAAAACCTGTGAACTTCTCCCTTACACGATCTTCGTCCCAGTAAGGAGGGAGCCCATCAACAAATATTGACTTAACTTGGGCCATGACCTCAGGATCCGGCTCACGTAAAGGCTCTGCAAAAGCCACTTTGGCAGTTCTCTCAGGGTGGCCAAATATTACGTCGGGTTTTTGGAGTCTTTTGTAAGCCAGCATAGCCTCAGCATGACAATAGAACTCAATGAATGCAAAACCACGGCTCAACCCTTCATGTCGGGGATCTGCTACCAAAGTAATATTTTCGACACCTTCTATCCCATAGTCCTTCAGCTTTTGTTTTATCTGTATTAGTAAATATAAATAATATGAGCTAAAGAAAACATAGTAAATCCATGATTCTAAACAAATAAACTAGTATTGATCTTACAGCTTCCTTTGTCCATGTGTTGCAAATATTTCCCAAGAACAACGTGTCATTGTCCTCACTTGGTGCAGTCCCACATCGCTTCCCATGTATCTAAAAAACCTTAGAATCAGAATTACACTGGACTATCTGCAGAATATATATCTACACACCCAAGCAAAACAAGCATCAAGTGAACATGCATGCATGCATAAAAAACATGAATTAAGAAAACAAGTAAACGATTCATACAACAGGGTTTTTCATTTCTGACAAAGCACGGCTTGCTTGCTCCTTTGTCGCAAACTGAACAAATGCATACCCCTTATTCTTGTTTGTTGATGGATCCTTGTGGATGCGAACTTCAACAACCTCCCCTGCATGTTCGAATACCTTTCTAATTTCCTCTTCCGAAGCATCCCGATCCAACCCACCAACAAATACTTCCCTTTCTTTCCTTATCTTGCGTTCTCTTGCAGCCGCATTCGATTCTACACGCTCTTCATCCAATGCCTCAGCTTCTGGCTCATTTTCAGGCACATCATCATCAGCAAAATCTTCTCCACCAAACTCCTCATGAACCTCTTGATCACTAAGAGCCTCGATTTTTTCACCACCCGCTTCATCTATGGAGGTATCATCCCGTTTCAACTCCTCATTGGTGCCTTCCTCTGTTTCAATGATCATGCTTTCAGGTTCTTCTTTATCCTCGGTGCTTTTGGTTTGCTCCTCCTTTTCTTCCTTCAACTGCTCTTTCTCTTTTCCTTTACTGGGATCTCGAGCTTGCATAGATTTCACATCTGTGTTCATGGGTTCTACTTCCTTTGACAAATCTTCAATATTTTCAATAAAAAGCTTTTCTGTGTCACCCATTTCCTCATCGTCCTTTTTCAAGGACTGTTCAAGATCACCAATGTTTTTATTCTCCGTGGATAGCTGAGCATTTTCAACCAAAGGCTTTTCACTAGTTGCAGGTTCATCATTTTTCGAATCCTTTACTGTTTCTTTCAAAGGTTCTTCATTCTTTACCATCTCAACTTCACTTATTGTTTCCTTTGAGGGTCCTTCATTCTTTGCCTTCTCAACTTCACTTACAGTTTCCTGCAAGGCAGCTTCATTCTGTATCTCCTCAACTTCACTTACTGTTTCCTTCAAGTATTTATCATTCTTCTCAGCTTCAATTGATTTCTGTGTCTTTCCAGAAGCAGATCTAGTTGAAACTGGAGTTTTTTTAATCACTTTCCTTACAACCTTTCTCACAATTCTACTGCTAGAAGCAGGTTTTGTTTCTGGTGTTGCATGAATAGCTTCATGGGATGTTTTAGCTTGATCAACTACTACAACAATTAGAAAAAGAATGTCACTGCTAGGCCGTTGAACATATTGGAAAAGCTCAAAAAACCAAAACAAAAAATGGTGTTTACCCACTGCATATCTAAATTAATTCATACCAAAGAACTATTCTAAACGTAGGATCAAGATGAGGCTAAAAAGTTTGAACTACTTTTATTGTTGATATTTTGATAGAACCTGTTTAATGTCTCAAATACAATGTGCTTCAATAGAAATGAAAAAGAATAACTACAAGATGCACATCGCATTCTCACCAAAATAGCAAAGAAGGCAAAAAATGAGCATTAATGAAAAATAAATAAAAATTAAACAAATTAAACCCGTTGATCAATATTCAATCAACCACTAATCACATATGTTTTTTTCATTTCCCTAAAACATTGACAACTTAGTGATGAGAAACAAGAAGATCTAGAATATCATCATCATCATCATCATCATATATACTGAATATAGCAACAACAAATACGGCACAAAAAGAACTGGTCCATAAAGAATTGAAAACAAAGAACTGTATAAATCTCAATAAACCTGATTGTTCGGGTTCCGATTTGGAGGTAACATCACTAGGCTTGACTTGCTTTGCTCTCGCGGCGGTGGCACGCTTTGTCACCACTGTCTTAGGCGTTGCCGTCTCCGTAGCCGGAGATTCAGCCGGCGGGTCAACGGAGGACGTAGGCGTTTGTGTCTTGGCGTTGGCAGCTGATCTCTTTCCGGCCGGCGGTGTCTTTTTCGCCGGCGCGGCTGATTTTGGTGAGTCGGAATTTCGAGTTCGCATAATGGATCGGTTAAACTCAGTGGATGAGTGTGTGGAATATGATAAAGAGCCCTAAAACTTGAGCCCAGCAAACAGAGTTTATAATGTCAACAATTATTTGATAACAGTATTTGGTGTTTCACTTTTTGCCACGTGTTTATTTTATATTTATAACATTAGCTCCAAAGTCAAACGTGTGAACAATTGAGATTTTTAATAAATTTTTGGAATTTAAAAAAATTTAGGAAAATTCAATATAAACTTTTAAAGACTCTTTAAAAGTATTGGTGTATTCAATTGAAACTTTTATAAATTTTTAAAAAGTTTTTAAAAGTTAGCGGTGTATTCAATTAAAACTTTTTAGAATTCTCTATAAGTTTTGGAGTATTCAAATTTTTATGACTTTCACAGACTTTTATAAAATTCTCCATGAAATTAAATTTCAAAATTTGTCTCTCATTAATCACAAGATTTTGAGAGATTTTCACATAGAACAAAGAAGAAATTAATATGTATTTTTTTCAATATTTCTCTTTCCTTTTTTCTTTTATGAACATTATAGTTATGATTAAAATTTATTTTTTCTGTTGATTATATTAGTTTCTATTTTTCTTTTTCTCTCCCTTGTTGTTTATTTATATTATTTATGAAATTATGAAATTGTATTTTTATAACTTTTTTTTCTTTTTTCATTAATTTTTTCTAAAAAATATTTATTTTTAATTATATTATAAAATTTTATATAGACTAATTCATAATTAAATTTAAATATATATTTATTTATTTATTTCTAAAGATATATTATATTAATAATGTTAAATATTAAATTTATTTTTTTATATATAATTTTTATTATTTATTTAATTAAGGTCTTCAATTTTTATTCTTTTTAAAATATTCTTTTATTATATGGGAGGAAAAGAAATGAGAAGTGGGAATGGTGAGAAGTATCACCTTGTATATGATAATTTCATAATATTGTATTAAATCCACATAAATTTTATCTCAAATGAAAATTTTCGAAAGTCTTTTAAATTTTACAAAAGTTTCTATAAAAATCTTAAAATGAAAGTTTATAAAAGTCTACAAAAGACTTCTACTAATTCTATACACATCTCTAAAAAAATTCATAAAATCCACGTAAGTCATCACTTAAAAAAAAAAATCCATCAAAATCTTCAAAAGTCCTAATTGAATACACCCCCCTTATTTTCTCAATACTTTTTATATTATATACAATGTCCATCTTCATTTTTAATAACGATGTCTATTCAATTAGGTAATTTAAGTCCTCATTTGCCCTCCCACCCCCCACTCTACCCCCACCATTAGGAAAAGAAGGAATATAAGCCCCTTCTCTCAGAGGTTTGGTGGCCTACGTGACTCCCCGTCAATTGTACTGGAGGAAGAGAAAAATGCCTAGAGCTAAGGTGGATGTTTGTGATCCATATCTTCACAATCGTTATCAAGTAGTATTATGAGGAGGTGAGTTTTCGGAAAGCTTTAATAGCCAGCGTTCTCCAGGTAATGATTTGATTATAATGATCTTGTCCTAATGTCCTTTTAAATGTGGTAATATAACTTGTTTGTTTTATTTTTGTAGACCTTAAATACTACAGAGGGTGTCATAAGTAGGAGCACGACCTCGAGCAAAAGGTAAGGATTTGTGAAGCTCATTCGACACACAATGACATCTTGCTTCTGACCTTAAGTCAAAGAATGTGAAGCTAAAGAGATCAATTGATGGGCATGTCGCTGATCTTGGTAAAGAGAAGGTTGAGATGCGTTGGCTAGAGGCTAAGCTTAAAAAAGCTGAGGCCAAAAATGTCAAACAAAACGCTGATGAAGCTAGGACTAGGACTGAAGCTGCGGAAGAGCGAGGTACGAGAGTTTACTGAGGGCACTATCATCAATGCCTGAATGAGTTGTGGGCTTAGCTTAAGCTACATCTACTCGATAATTTCGCTTGTGCTCTTTCTTCTTGAGGAACAAGGGGCAAGACCTCTCCGAGTTTATTTGTCTAGACGTAGAGAATGATGAGAAGAGAAAGGAGGATGACGTCCTTTAAAAAGTGAATTAAAGTTAGGTTTATTTACTTTACATTTAAAATTATAGACTTTCGTGCTCTGGCTTGTTAGAAGCCCGAGCTTTTTGTGATTCATGTGAAGCGCTATTCCTCCATATCTTTTAAGAAAGATGTTCATTCTTTTTGGCTTTATGTTTTGAAATTTTGTGTTTAGTTTTGTTTCTCCATGTTTGAACTCAACAATAATATTGTTCTCAAAGTACTGAGGTATAAAATTGTGCAACCTTTTGAGAGAAAACTTAGTGAAGTTTTTAATAAATAAGATGACCAAGGCTTATATGCTCAAGATACTGGGAGTTTAAACATTGAAGATAATTAGTAACTGTAAGGACTATGGACACCACATATCTCCATATTGGTATAATATTGTCCACTTTGGGCCTAAATCCTCATGAATTTGCATTGTGCTTTACCCTAGAAGGCCTCTTACCAATGGAGATATTGTCCATACTTATAAACCCATGGTCATCCCTACTTAAGCCATGTGGGACTTTGATCGCACACCAAACAATCATCCCCTCGAACAAAGGACCACCGAGCCTCCCCTCAAACAATCATCTATCCGTCCACTCTCTACTAATCAGGACTCTCCACTCTCATCTTCACCGTGTTGGGGTCACGACACGTCCATGAAGCATCCGGAGAACAATACCTAACTCGAGAGCTTGCTCTATCCAGGTTAACTCCTCTTCACCGTGTTGGGGTCAAGACACATCCATGAAGTATCCAGAGCACACCGACTATCCAATAGAGCTCATCCACGGATCCCATCGCGAGCAAATCGAGGCTCACCACCTTCGTTCGGCATTCCGAAGAATTCATCCACATGGCTAAGTCTGTGGCTTGGCTCTGATACCATATGTAAGGACTATGAACACCACATATCTCCTCATTAGTATGATATTGTCTACTTTAGGCCTAATCCCTCATGGATTTAATTTTGGACTTTATCACAAAAGGCATCATACCAATGGAGATGTTGTCCATACTTATAAACATATAATCTTCCCCGCTTCTAGCCAATATAGGACTTTGATCGCACACCCAACAATAGACTCAACCAATGTGATTGGTTCAATCGTTGATTTATTTATTCTCATTTAAATTATTGGGGGTTGGCCTGCAAGCTCATTGTTAAATTTATTGGACCCTTATGTCGGTTTTATTATTTTTCGACATGCGAGTCACATGTTGGCATGCATGTTTATTTATTTTAGGCATACACATCAACTAGTATAGGATACATGTTACAACGGACTACAAAAAGACAACAAGTATTTGATATAAGTTACAACGAGAGATTGAGATTATTTCATGGAGTATTCAATATAAGAATACAATATCCCTTTGAAATTAATTGACTAGCCTTCTTTTTGGAACGAGATGGCCAGAGAATATTCGCCCATAACGTCAAGATGGTCAAGATAGTTTTCATTGAAACCAATTCAATTGTACTTATCAATTAAGCTTGATTTGATTCGATTTCATTCAAATTGTAATTACATATAATTCTAATTTTAAGTCTCGAAAATAGACTGCACTAGTTCGTGTTTGCTTGATAAATCTCTATAAAACAAGTCAAACTATATCAAGTTGACCGATTTTGAACAAAGCATAACAACTTCTACTGCTTAGTCTTAACCAAATTTAAATGAACAAAGAAAAAATGGAAATGGTTTTTTGTTTCTTTATTTTCTTGATTAATTTTATCGAGATACAATTTTTTACTGAAACACGTGTTCAAAAATAGATTTGTTATTGTAGGTTAGGATAGGCTTACAGATTTTTTTCTTAACAATGGTGTGACCCACATTCCATGTGATTTGGTGTTTGGTTGAATATAAAAAGTTTAAGGAATTTTGATTTTAAGAGTCCTAATTAATGAATATCAAATTTCATCAATAATTGAAAGTTTGGCTTGGAAAATGATTTTGGGACGAAGAAAAATATTTTGGAGGTAGCTGCGCCTGTGACGAAAAAGGGGGCAACAAGGTGCAGAGAGCCCCTTTTTGAAGGGGTGCCAGCTTGGTGGCACCAGACACCCCGTGACGAGTTTTATATCAGTTTTTCCGAATTTTATGTTTTATTCTTTATCTAGAACTCTAAAAAAAAGGTTATTATATATATTCCACATTGTTGTATCTCCAAAAACACATTCAACAACATCTTGAGAGTTTGAGATCTTAGATTTCAATTGAGATTATTGATATTGTAAACACATTCATTATTTATTATAGTGAAATTATCTTCTTCTTGTGATTTTTTTCCATTTTGGGTTTCCACATAAATCTTTGTGTTCTTATTTCTTTTAGTTTATTTCATTATTACCAATATCTTGCAATCAATTCATAGCATATATATTTTTTTGGTGCTATATACTTATATCACATACAAATTTATGTCCAAACTTAGTTGAGTTGAGGTTCTTATATGATAATTTTAGTATTTTAAATTTGTTTTCTTTTATTCCATTCTAAAAGTTTAATATTTCGATAATTATAAACATTCATACATGTATATGATAGCTTAAGAGTAGTTAACCAAAAGGGAGGTGAATTGGTTTTTAAAAATTTTTCAAAAAATTAATCTAAAATCAAACACGTAATAATTAGATAGATTAATTTAAATAATAAGCACGAATATGAAGCAATAAGTAGAGAGAGATACAAGATGCAAACGATATAATTATGAAAGTTCGATCAAACGCAATGATCTATGTCCTTTGTTACCAAACTCTCCGGCACGAATAAGGCTGATTTCACTATGTTGATTGACGTGTCGTGCAATCCAATCCTTTACAATGCTTCCAGTAACTTGCAAACAAAAATTATCGATCCTTATACAACGTTAAGCTTTACGGGACCTCAACACAACCGACAAGTTTTAAAGAAAATTGGTTTTACAAGTGAAACTTCTCTCTTAGTTAATGATATGATCACAATTAAGTATCAAGAGAGAAATATGGTAACACTTAAATAGATAACAATGAATGAAGCTCAAGTGTTAGGTGTGAAAGACTTTGATGTGTAAAATAAATTTCAAAAGTTAATTTGATCAAAAGTTTTTCAAAACTAAAATGATTTGATAATAATAAATGAGATGAGACATCAATATAATTTTACTCAAAAATATCTCACTTGAATGCTCTTCAATGTTGTAATGAATGACGAGTTGGTATTTATAGCAGTTGAAAAAGGTCAAAAACTAAATTTTGCTCAAAATATTTCACTTGAATGCTCTTTAATGTTGTAATGAATGATAAGTGAGTAGATATTTATAGCAATTGAAAAAGGTCAAAAACTTGTCTAACCGGATGATCATCCAGACTTCTGATACTGTTCCGGACGACTGATTTAGCCGTTGCTCATCAGAAGTCAGAACGGTCAAAAAATCAACCATTACAGATGAACTGAACGTCCGATGTGGGCCGAATTTTTTTAGCTCCTCTCGTTTGTTTGTTTAAAACAATAAATGACTTTTTACTTGATTTTTTAAGGTAAGTGATGCTAGTATGCTTGAAAGTTAAATTGAAATTCTTACCTTTGAAAAATAAATTTTGTATAAACTTTTTACGAAATAGATTTTTCTCTAGCATAAAAATTCGTTATTTGAGCTTCTAATGAGTCACAGCTAAAAATTAAAGTATTTTACCTTACAAATGAGCTCAAACATCTAGTTCTAATATTTTCAATTAATTTGTCGCGAGTGCTCGATTTGTTGCTTGATTTGTTCCGATTGTAAATTCTCGAATTCGTCTTGAATTTTCTTCATCGTCAACTGCAAGTCTTTTGATAGAAATTGTTTTGTCTCTAATTTGATCAACATATCAAAATAAAGACTCGAATACAAATGTTAGAGATAAAACCACTTTGTTTGTTATAATCAAAATATAAGATCAACCATAGGTCAACAATTTCCTCATTTTTTTATTATGACAAACAAAAGATGATTTGTAATAAGAAAAATACTCAATAAAAAATGATCTATCTTCTATAGATCAATCATTCATATGATATTGTTCCTCATTTCTTATACATGCCAAGCATGCATATCATCGTATATATGTTTTCCCCCTTTTGATATAAGCAAAAAGAATACGAAGTAGGGAATTCATGTATTGAAAACAATCATAGGCATAAATGATAACATGAGAACCAAATGAAAAAAAAAACATAATATCTAAAAACATTCAAAGCATAATATCCAAAAAATCCAAAAATGCATAAGAAATTATTCATCGTAAGGCAAACATCGTCTATCGAAATCTACAACTACGGCTCCGAAGGAGAAAAGTGGGCATTGAAATAGGCTAGAGGCATTCTGCTGAGCTTGCATTGTCATCTATTGTGCTCAAATGGCATCTTGTTGAGCCTGTATGGTGACCTGCTGAACTTGCAACTTCTGAAGCATTTCGCTAAGGCCATCAATTGATGATATAATAGAATCGATGTGGCCATTGAGAAGATTGTAGTGATCATCGGTAAACATGAAGTTACTATTCGAAGATCGAGGGATACTGGAGCCCGAAATGTCGTGAGGAGGAATAAGAGCTTCCGGTACGTCATCGTTATAACCATCGTCATCTCCCTCAAAGTGTAGAGTCGAAAGACCCGAGGTGGGGTCGAAACCTTTAGAATATACCACCCACTGACTATATTCTTTAGTAACTTTCATATATTTAAGTGTTTGAATGTTTATAGTATCGGTAGGTCAAAGTTGGACAAATGTCTCACCATCCAAAGAAACTTAAAGTGTTTAAAAATTTTCGTGAGAAGCATGCCATATTGTAAAGTTTTAACGTGACGTGATGAATGAACATGTTTCATGAGGCCTAATGCAATGGTGAAAAAATCAAATTTCCTACCGACAAGAAAAGAGTCGAGAAGAGAGAGATCAAAAGAACTCACTTCATCCCTTACGGTATGATAACATTTGAAATGATATTTTGTATAACTTTACATGGAAGAGTCAATTGATTCTCACTAACTTTCATGATATTTTCAAAAAAAAAAAATCGGTGACTCAACGACAAGCTTCTATAGGGTCATATCTGATGAGTACCACGCAGCAATAGTAGCTACGCAACCCAACAACGAGATTAGAACCATCCCAAGAAAGCCAATAAAATCGAGGTTTTGGATTTGACCCAAGAATTGTGAACCAAGCAACCAACACAATCGCCGACGATATGAAAATCTCTTGATTACACGCTTGAT
>CAIGRS010298009.1:0-12384 GCA_903798395.1 Fraxinus floribunda
CAGGGGAAACTCTATCAAAATTTTTATAAAATGGGTCACAGTTAGAACAGGTCATAGTCGCCTTGGTGGTGGGTCCGGCATCTAGCTGGTATCTACCATCGGCGCACGACACGTGTCAGGTCCATTAGGGTGACTTGGGACGGGTCGTGTCATGTATTGTGTTAGGCAAGAGTGAAATGGTGTCGGAACTTCATTAGTCAAGACACAGGTTTGTCTTTTTCGATGGGTAGTTTACTCTAATGACAAAAAATGAATGAAAAAAAGGCATTACCTCCTGGTATTTTGGGTGTTCTCCTCCATTTTGATGTACATAGTTTTGCGTTGAATCCTTTGTTGCATAGTTGATTGACTAATCTTCGACGTAAGCAGTTGGAGCAGCCGGTGAGTTTAGGATTGGGGCAATCACAAAAATTAGAGTCTCTTACCATTTCGACATGTCTGTTAATTTCTTTTCTGAACTTTACACCACTTGAACTGTAGCGCTCCAATATTTCCTGAAGAAAGATTTTATCCTACCTTTAGAGAGTTGCTACAAAAATTCTCAACAACTTGGGAATATTAGAAAGAGAAATGTCATTTGCAGGTAATGATGACATGGAAGAGATGGAAAGAAAAAAAATTCAGTTATTACATTCTCTTTCATCTCATTATTTACAAGTAGCATTACTCAGAATGAAATTATTGAACGTTTGAAGCTAATCAATCGTACTCTCAAAATAATGAGATGGGACGTGGAAGAATTTTTATTTTATTTTTTTATTTTTGGGACAAAATACTGAATGTTTGAAGCTAATCAATCGTAGTCTCAAAATAAAGAGATTGGGACATGGACCAAAAAATATTTTGACAAATCCTAAATTTGAGAAAAATCTCATACCAGGAATAATAAGTTGGAATTAAAATATCATGCATGGACAGGACAAATAATTAGTTGGAATCTTAAATGTGTGTGTTTTCGTTTTCTTTGTATTTTCCACAAAAAATATCAATGTCCTTTTCCTTTACCTTCCAATGCACTATTAACATCTTTAGAATAAAAATAGTATATTTAGAATAAAAATAGTATAGAAGCCACATATTTTAATTATTAATAGACACAAAAATCCCATGAGATATGTGGCATAAATTGTAACTCATATCCAAGATTTTCTGTGCAAATTCAAATGCAAATAGCACTCAAAATTAATCATTTAAAACGTAGATTTCTCGTGTAACTTTTGTGGGGGAGGAAAGGAATCGAAAGAACAAAGATATTCAATCGAGATTCTAGGATAATTTCATATATGGAATCTCTTAATATCAAAATAGCTTATATGGCCAACTGGATTTCATTTTTATATAAAGATACCATACATTTTTCATAGGAGTTTTTTGTGAAAAAATAATGCAAGAATATAGCTAAAGAAATGCTGCAGCAATCTCCTTTAAATTAATGTCCCCTTCATTCCTTTCATTTCTTTCTCAAAATAAAAAAAAAAATAAAAAGTTTATACAGAACATATATACCTGAAGCAAGGATTCTTGTGATTCCCAGTAAGTTGTTCGTTCAGCTGCGTCTTGAGGTTCGTTTGTAACAACTTCATCGTCATCGATATCCTCGTCCTCGTCCTCATCGTCATCGTCGTCGTCGTCCAATGCATGATTCAAGAAACTGCAAGGTTTTTCATCAGAATTTTTTTCTTGATAATCAATAGCACAAATTTGGTCATGAAAGCTGGTTAAGAATTTATGATCTTTCTTCAGAATTTTATAACCAACCATGATGTTTTGGGTAAGAGATGCATCAATGGATGGATGAAGGAAGGAAGGGAGGAGAAATGAAAAGACTGAAATGTGAGAACAACGAGGGCTTTAGGGGGAACTGGCTCTCTCTCTCTCTCATTAGAAATATTAAATACACACGCACATTTATGATGTAATGGGACAAATTCCATTATTGGTCTCCAACATATTGTTTCATAAGTCAGTTGTTGGTCCTCCACTTTTTATTATAGTTGCACGATTAATCCTAACGATGAAATTCGAACTTTGTTATATCATCGTGCTATACCCACATGTCATGCTTTATTAAGGGTCTATTTAGCATGATTTTTGAGAAGTCAAAATGAGTTTTTGAAACTCAAAGTTGATTTTGGGCCCTTTCGATTAATTTTATGGAAGTATTTTTTTATCGAATTAATAGAGTCTTTAGATGGAGTTGTTCTAATGCAACTTTCTTTAAAAAAATATTTTCGAAATACGAAAATGTTCTTCTAAGATTAGTTTCCAAACAAAAATTAAGGTAATTTTTTTCAGGAAGTAAAAGCAAAAATAAAAATCATATCAAACGTGTTTAAGTGAGTTTTTGCATCTCGAATTGGACTAGTTCTAAGAATTTTGATTTTATGAGGGACACAACAATTTAACGAAAGATTTAGATAGTTTTCATTTTAAAGACTGAATATGCAACGAACTACCTTACTATCAAGAAACCTTGATGATCAATTTGCTCTTTTTTAGAATGTTAAGAATAACTTGCTATTGGGGGTTGGGATAGTTCGTTAGGGGCCAATTTATTATTAGGAAAATAGGTTTGGGACCAACTGTGCAATTTGTTTATGTGTACAAACATTGCTACCTCGGAATCAGTCATTTCTGGAATGGTACTGACAAAATTAGAAAGGTCATAAATATATGCGAAAACTCCGGAATTTATTGACTAAATTTTTGTTTTTACTTTTACCATATATGATGTTCAAATTTTAAAATCTTCAAAAAGGAATATATGAAGGTGAAAAAATGGACAAGGGGAGCATATATTCGAACGTTTTTAGAAGTTTGGTATAAAAACTCTTAATAGTCATCAAACTTTCAAAATTACTTTAATCATCGAGCTTTTTTTAGTATAAGTGATAACATAAACACTTGAGTACGTTAGGTGTATGTTCGTAAATTTAATAGTATTTGAGGTGTCTAATAATGTTGTTTATGTGACCGATGAAGTTGATAATACAGCATTAATAAGCGAAACAATGTCACTTCTACACCTGATTTTATTTTAATATTACTCATTAAATTTTTCATTTTAAATATTAGTTTTTCGCGCAATGCGGATATCAATATGAATCAGGATGTATATTTGTTAATTTTTCAACCATGCTGTCATTTCCATTTGTCACGTGAAGCTTCACCAAATGTGTTAAACCGACATATGGAAATGTGTGATCAATGACCAAATTGAAATAACTTTGTATGTTCGATGACCATCGAACCTAAAAAATTAGACGATTAAAGCGTCACAGTTGAAAGTTTTGTGATCAACAGAAGTTTTAACCTTCCAAAAATTCTGTGACTCTTATTTTTTATGTTGTTAGTCATTACTTGTAGAAAATCAATTTTTCTTTTAAATATTAAAAAAAATACTTATTTTGTCAATTATAATGAGTGCCACAATAAGTAAAATATTCAAAATGAACAGTTATTTTGTCGATTATAGTGAATATCACAATAAGTAAGAAATTCAAAATAAATTTGACTAATAAATCATTACTAATTCGAAAGAAAAGAGTTTTCCAAAATTCATATATTATGCCTTTCTTGTTCATTTATTCAACAGCTCCCTAGACTTTAATATAGGGTGAAAAATGCATCGAACTACTCACGGGCTTGGCTCGTTTTGAGATAAGTCATGGGCCTATTCTAGTCAAATAGAGTCGAACTCACTTTTTTCATGAGCCAACTCGTGGGCACAAGCCTATGAACCAACTCTTGTTTGCTCGTTTTTATTAATTTCTTAAAACAAAAAAATAAGACGGTTCATAGGCAGTTCAACTTAGCCCTTGAATCAACAATTAATTTTAAGTACATATTTTATGGTTTCCACAACTTTTCAACCACACATTTCATCAACTTCTATAAGAATATGCTAAAAAAATTTGATTTTAATTATGATTAAACGGGGCCAAGTACTTACGATCTAAATAAAAATCTCAATTATATTCAAAAAATTGAAGGCTCGAAAGGAATGACGTTACAAACCTATATCGTATACAAATGAAACGCGCCTAAAAATAGGTGGCATGTGTAGTGATGGCAAAAAAACTTGTCTCGTCCCACCCTGAATGAGGTGAAAAAAATCTGTCCCAACGGGTTGGTGGGGTGAGGCGGGGCGGGGGTGCCCCACCTCGAAGCGCCTCGAACCCGTTCCGTGAAGAATAATTAACTACAAATTTAAAAAAAAAAAAAATTAGTCAACTAGAAATTTTTGAAAAAATAAAAATATAAAAAAATTAAATGGGGCAAGTCTGCGCCCCAAACCCGCCCTGCCCCGTCCCGTCCCGTCTAAGGTGGGGCGGGGAGGGACGAGGCTAGGCGGGACACGGGGCGAGATGGGGTAGTGGCGGGGAGGGGTGGGGCGAGGCAAGATGGGGTGCCCAGCCCCGTTGCCATCTCTAGCCTGGGAGATAGTGTTTTTTTTAAAGTTACTTTTGGTGACTATAATCCTCTACAATTTATAAAAGAGGAGGATTGATTTTACTGATCCTAAGTCGTTTGGCCAATTTGAGCTAGTCGGTTCGTCGAGCCGTGTAAACCGAGCCATACAAGAGGAAATATTTTTCGGATTTTGATTTTTTGCCTTTTGTCCTCTCAGCTTTCTCTCTACGCTTCTCTCCCCCTCTCTTTCATTCGATTTCTCTAGAGACTTCTCTCCCCCACTCCCTCGCGATTTCGTCTCCCCTTTTGAAACCTAAGGAATTCCACCGATTCCTTCATTTCAACGATTTTTTTTTTTGCTTTCTTTCCCCTCATTTTCTCTGGATCTAAATTCTTCTCTCTCTCTCTCTCTCTCTCTGAGTTTCTTTTGAAACCCTAACATATTTCACGCATTCCGTCCATTTCAAGAGTTTTTTCCCATGCTTGTTTCTCTCTATTTACGGTTTTTCTCACGACCTTTCATTTTGTTTTGAAACCCTAAGAGATTTCGCACATTTCCTCCGTTTCAGGTGCAGTACGACGGTATAAAATCACAGAGGTTTTATTTTTCTTTATTCCCTACCATTGGTCGTTTTCTGTTGGAGATTGGAGCTCTAGATAGCAGTGACGGAGGGTGCAAACTGTTAGATTAGAGGTAAAAATTGGAAAAACAGGTAAATACATACGTATTCTCTCTGTACGATCGGTTTGTTGTGCTTAATCGTCTATGATTTTTGATGTTTGAAATCCCTTTTTCGATTTGGTCTAAAATGACCGAGGTTTGTTCTTTTTTGGTTGAATTATTTTTTCTCCTTTTATAATTTTAGTTGAAGTGTTCAGTAACTTATCCAACATCGACTTATTTAATTAGATTAGATTATTTTAATTGCTCTTTAGTTGAAGTGTTTAGTTGAACTAATTACTCTTTAATTATACGTTATTTTCTATTATTTTAATTAGATTAGATTATTTTAATTGCTCTCGCACTATTAACAGCAATACTCCATTGGAGACCAATGAAATTGGAGATTAAGGTATTCTGATTTTTAAATGGTTGAAGATGACTTGATTTTTTATACATGTTACTTTTTCATATTTTCTAAAATTATTAATATACAACAATTGATTAGTTATGATAGCTATTTTGGTATTCTGAATTAGTGTTTGGTGAAATTACTTTAAAAAAAGGTCTTGATTTTTTTAATTGTGTGAACCTTTTGTTGAACGATACTATTGAGCTAATTTTCACGATCAAATGCACGGATTCATGCACAAGATACTGATTTTTATTATTTTTTTGTAGTTCTCAAGGAACTATGCGGCTGCATCTGCTCCGAAAGAGTAAAAAATTAAGGTAATTATCTTCGTTTAGTTCAATATATATTGGGAATTGGGATTTTCAATTTCTACTATGAGTCTTATTCTGAACTTTTGAGATGTAGATATTCCATGGTAAATGAACATGTAAAATTTGTCTTGCTTAAATGAAAGGAGTCCTTGAAGTTGTAATTTCTGTTTTCTCGCTGTGTGCCTTTGATTTTAAGAATAAGTTTGTGAAGTATTTCTATTATTTTGATTTACATGATATGCCCTAGAAAAGTTTATCATGAGCTATACATTGTATTAATTTGAACTAAATAAGTCACTTGATTAATGTCTTGATATTATGTCATTTCTCTGCACCCTTTTTAGGTTCCCTTAACAATGTTTAGCATTCCTTAAAACTATGCTTCTACTTTGTACATTCCGGCTGTCAAAGTCAATGTATTGGACAAGGTTGAATCTGAACTGCTTGCCTTTGTTGAGGCTTCAAAGAGAAGTCCTACATTTTCACAGTTGATGAAGGATTTATTAGTAACTGCTGATATGAGAGTGAAGGCCATAAATGGTTTTTGTGTTCAAGCTAAATTTGCGGATATCACAAAGAACTTCTTGGGTAAGAACACTTTTTATCGTTGCTTACAAATCAGTATATTTAATTAAGATTGATATTGTAATACATTTGGTCTTATGATTTTGAGCATGGATTGGGTTTATAAGAGCATGTCAGTACATAAGCATAGCCTTGCTTGCACTGCTATTGGATATATTTGTTGGTTAAATCGTACTTGTTTACTGGCACTGTTTTTGGATTGATAACATCTTTAGGTAAATGAATATTGCAAGAGTACTCAATTAACCTCTGAATTCTTGATGGTATGATGAAGCATACATTTCCACCGTGAATTCTATAGAAGAAGATTATGTTTAGGACCCTTCAAATTAGTTTGATGAACTTGTATGTGAATGGTTTGTATTAGGGGAAAGTATGATACTAAACTTGAAAGTTCCTTTAATCCCTTGTTTATCATTGCTTAAGAATGCAACTGAACACCCAAAGCTTGTATGAACTTATTTATGTTCATTTCTATACATGGGAATTTTATTGTTAACTACTTTGGGAGGTGGAAGGAATCTGAATATTCTGGCCAGTCTGTGCATGTTGGGGGTCTTACTTATTACATCAATGCACCTTCAAGATTCCCTTTCTCACCTTTTCTACCTACTCTTCATTTTTCTTGCGTTTATTTCAATGTGCTAACTTATTTGGTTTTGTCTCATTGTAGTCAGTATTGTTTACTAACTTTTGCACCTTGTCAAATATAGTGACCCATCCTTTCCATGGACTGTTTTGTATCGTGTTCATGCTGTTAGCATGTGCCGTGTTCTCAAAAACATGGATTGAGGTTTCAGGATCCTCAGCTAAAGATGTTGCTAAACAACTATAATTTATGTATAATTTAAAAGCAAGCTGAACATTTATAAACTTGGCAATCCACGAATTTTCAGAAAAAGAGTTGCAGAGTTCCTACATAATTCTCTATTACTAAAATCTTTAAGGAAATTGATAGAGTAATTTTTTTTTACAAGAAAGCAAAGATGTTTAAAGTATATGTTGATGATAAATAGATATATCGTTCTTGTATCCTATGTTCATGTTCCTACGTAATACCACCGAGTTTTAAAACCAATGGGTAGATAACTTGAGTTTCATGTTGTTAGTACTTCATTATCTGAAAATATAAATTTGTGTTAACGAGTACAAATATGAGCCAACTGAGATGCATTTGTGAGTATTCTTGGTTATTGAATCAATTTTTTAATTATTATTTTCCATCTCTTCTTTATCTATTTTAATCGATCGGTTATTCTTGATGGTAAGGGTTTGGTTGGTCAATGGTGAGAGAATGCTAGAAAAGAAAGTATTTCAATTTACTATGTAAGGTTCACAAATGCAAAAATGGAAATAAATTACACTTGGGTTACCAAATGCAATACCAATTTCCTTTTTCGAATAAAACCGAGCAATAATGCTTAAATATTTGATTTCATTTTGTATGGTGTCTTTGACGTAAATGTGTACTATTTTGTTCTATAGCCGAGATACCAAAATGTGAAGCATATCAACCTTGAGTTTGCACGTGATGTTGAAGACAAGCATCTTAAATCGTCAAAAGCAAGGTGGTATTTTAAACTTCTTCGTGTATTAGAATTTAAAGGGGTGTCCTTATAGAAGGGAGAAGTTTTGCCATTACCTATTCAGAAAGCTCAATTTAGCACGATTTGATTAATTAGCAAGGTTGTTCTTGATACTTCTATGTGGTATAAATTCCTAATACTGTTATTTGTAGCCAATCTTTTATTATGGATAGTTTGGTGGAGAAAGATTCGTTTATTGTGTTTATCGTATGTGCTACTCTTATTCAAATGGCATTGGTTGGGTCATTGTTTTATGGAAACTATTTTCCAGTTCTCAGTTTAATTGGCTTTTTTATCGTTTCCTCTGTCACCTTCAACATCCTTGCCCCCATTTACAAAAGACTCAATCCCGATGTGAGCCTTATTTTAACATGTTCATTTATATAATTTTTGTTTGAAAATTGTTGATTTTTAATGGATTGTTTTTTAATGTACATTTGGGGAAAAGGGCATGATCAGATTTGCAGGGAAAGTGATGTGAAACATTATTGGTTACAGAGGAATCATAGGATTTTGGATTGATTGTTGTTTGAAAGATCTTCCTTTATATGCCTTCAGGTTTTGCTTTCTTTTTTTTTTGTTCCATTTTTTCCACTTTTTGCGAATAAAGATTTGAATTTTTTGTAACATTTATGGTATTTGTTTGTGGTGGTGTTACAAGAATTCTGGACTGGGAATGAAGAGCTTGTTAATATTTATGATCAGGGGCTTGGTGATGCTGGATATATCAATTTCAAGCTTGCACGTACAAATAATCGCGGCGATGGTATCCTCATGGTTCTTATAATTTCAATTTATGTAATTCAATGTCTATTTTCAATTTTGAAATACAATGGAATATGAGAATATTCCATTCTCTTGACCTATATTGTGTTCTTCTGTCAAATCTGACTGCCTCGAGAGCATGCTGTATTACCTGAGAATATACCCTTTTCTTTACCTTTATTACATTTACGTTCTTCTATGAAATCTGGCTGTCTCCAGAACATGATGTATTGCCTGATAGAATGTTTGAGATATTCATATTTCGAGAACTTTTTGAGTTTTTGTTTTTGCGTAGACTGTCCAAAATATTTGATGGTAAATTGGCTGAACTGCTGATGTATTATGAACCTTGTGTAAGGATAGAAGGAAAAAAAGAACGAAATACAAGATTACAGAGAAGATGATTTGATGAATATGATGGCATTATTGGTGACAGTTGGCACATTATTTTTCCTTTAAATGGAGCCAAAAAGTATGGCATCTCTTCATCTTATAATTCATGATGTCATGTATACATGTTCAGTATCGATGATTTTTCTAATTTGTATACTCAGGTCAAAGTGCTTTGTGCGAATTTCAGGCTTTGCTTAGTGCAACCATTATGCTTCAAATGTGTATTGTAACGTGTTATGCCGGAGCTTAATTTTCAGTTTGATCTTTTAGTTGAAATTGGCTTTGAAAATCTTTAGTTTTGATGGGTCATTCTTAATCATACATGTAGCATTTTAGGATGATGTTTACTGGGTGAACCTTTTTTTTTGGTTACTTGCACATGCTGACATGCATAGGGCCGTAAGTTTCTTTCATGATTTTCGACCTTGTAAGCTACCGTTGAATTTCGACCTTGTAAGCTGCAAAACTGATCGAAGGTAGATTTGAAATTTCTGCTTCTGCATCTTGAANTTTGAAAATATGGCAACTGTTATCTCTTTTCGGTTGTTCCAACTTCTACTTAAGGCTAATAGCATGACAATCTGAATTTAATTGCTTTTCTTGGATAGTCCATTTATGTCCTATGTCTTGCTTGTTTCCTTTATAATTCCTTAGCTTGTAGGCATTGAATCACATTTAAGAGATATACAAATGTAGCTTCAATAGTGAATTTGAATTATTCATATTATTGAAGTTGTTTCTCTCTCTATTCCACTGCATCGACTAAGTAGAAACAAGCCAGTTAGAATAAAATGTACTATAATCACGTTGCACGCTCAACTATTGACATGTCAACTATTGACACTATTAAAATGTTGTAACTAATATATAGCAATTTAAAATGAAACTAATATATACATATTTTCAAATAGATAATCGTCATACTAACATTTCTTACAAAATTATAACGGTTATCGTGCAACGCACGATCCACACTAGTTTCTTGAAAAGTAAAGAGTAAAAGGGTAATTAGCACATAACGTCCCCACCTTTTATTGTTATCATATAAAATGTCCTTATCTTTCATTTTTTGGTATTTTCACCCTTAATTGTGCAAAAGGTCCTTTTCACATATTTTTTCAATTAAAAATTATTAGATGGTGAAAATACCACCCTCTTTAAATAAATAAAAAAATTAATTGCAGCCACAGTTCCAATTTTTCTAAAAAAACACAAATAAGTCACAAATAAATTATTAAAAGAGTAATTAGTACATAATATCCCTATCTTTCACCGTTATTGCGAAAAACGTCCACACCTTTCATTTTTTGGTATTTTCACCCTTAATTACACATTTGACTGCGCAAACCATCATTTCTATTCATTTTCATCCAATTTCTCAATAAAAAGTTGCGAAATAACGAATATACCCTTCTAGTTAAATAAAAAGCTAAAGATATTAATTGCAATCATAGTCCTAAGATTTTTAAAAAAGTGCAAACAAGTTCCCAATAAATTATTAAAAAAATGTGTAAAAAAGTGCACACAAGTCCTAATTAATTTTATTTTTTGAAAAAAAAAGCAAACAAGTCCCAAATAAAATATTAAAGAATTAAAATTTAAAAAAATATATTTTTTATTTAAATATGGGGGTATATTCGTCATTTCACATCTTTTATTGAGAAATTGGATAGAATTGATGATTTGTGCAATCAAATGTGTAATTAAGGGTGAAAATGCAAAAAAAAAAAAAAAGGTAGGGACTTTTTTTGCAATAACGCTGAAAGTGAGGGACATTATGTACTAATTATCCTTTTAATAATTTATTTGTGACTCACTTGTGCTTTTTAAAAAAAATTGGGACTGTGGTTGCAATTAATTTTTTTCTTTTATTTAAAGAGAGGGGTATCTTCGTCATTTCATAATTTTATATTGAGAAAATAGGTGAAAATGACATTTTGTGTAATGAAATGTGAAAATAAAAGTGAAAATGTAAAAATAAAATAAAATGTAGGGACGTTTTCTACAATAACAATGAAAGGTGGGGACTTTATGTGTTAATTAGCGGGTTAATTACTCAGCTAGGCAATTTTTGGAAAAAATGCAGCCACGGTACCAAATCTTTCACTTTTATACAGACTTGATCCAAACCTCTCAAAAATTTGTACATAGAGTCCAAATGGATGGAAACCGTTAGTTTGAATGCTAATTGACCAGATGATTAACATCGATAATAATCTTGACTAATTTAAAAAAAAAAAAAATTGTAACTTTACATTTTTCAATAAAAAAAAAACACATTTATAATGTAATATATTGATAATTAAATTAACAAAAATCATCCCACCTATCCCCTTCTTCCCCACCCTTATCCCAAAACCATTAAAAGTAGCGCAAGGGTTAGCAGCACCACAACTGCCATCCAATCCACGTTGGTGCTACGGCTCCTTCCACAACACTCCCCACCGTTGAAAAATGTGAAGATTTGCTCTCCCACTACCAAAATCGTCGACACCCACCAAAACTCTACCCACCAAGCATCATCATTACCAAAATCGCCACTAACAGCAACCTTCAATAACTGGGTGTTTGGGTTTCTCTGTTTTTGTGATTGGGTGGACTAGAGCAGCATTAAAACCCATGAAGCTTCTGCATAGATGAACAAAATTAAATCTGCTAAACAATAAGTAGAAATCCCAAGAATAAATCAATGAAAAAAGGGGGAAAAAGAGCAAGAAACGAGAATTGATTGGACCATACTGCCTTGCAACAATTGTGATGAAAATAGTTTTGGGTTGCATGAAATTGTTGTCATTTCTGTCTCTTTGCAGTGTCACTTGAATCGATTGAAAACGAGGCGGGATTGAATATTGTGGAGGTGATTTCTCAGGTCGATTGGGTTGTCGGCGATTTTGGTATTTTTGACCTTTTTCCCAAAAAGCACTTGTCATAGAAAGATCTAATGTATGAAGAGACTCATTTGGAAATTATCGAAGGAAAAGTACATGCTAAGAAATAAGGAAGTTGCATTGCTTAACGTTCGATGGAAAAATCATGGAATCGAAGAGACTACTTGGGAGAAAGAAGATAAAATAAAAACCAAGTATCCGAACTTTTCGACTAAATAAGGTAATTTCAAGGACGAAATTATTTTAAAGGAAAATGGATGTAACAACCCGAATTTTAATTATATTTTCATATGGGCTAAATTTAAGGTTGTTCATTTAGCAAATGAATAGTCCATGTCTAGATTGATCGTCACACTAAAGTCCAAAA
>CAIGRS010298070.1:0-12903 GCA_903798395.1 Fraxinus floribunda
TTCAATCGATTTGATAATTCATTTTCGGTATCATAGAAGTATAACTGTAAATAAGTTGGGTTATTGTTTGATGGTAACAGCTGGTTTGTATAATGATAAACCTTAATGTATAAATGCCTTTATTCCTCTTACATAAATCTTTATCGTACTTAACGTCAAAAGATGTGAATGCAAAATGGTTGTTATAACTTCTCGCAATTTTCTTGAAATTCAATAATTCGACTGAATCTGAAGTAAATAATTCATATAATTTGTTAGGAACACTATGTATACGCAATTTAACCTTCCCATCGAACTACAGAGTCCTTTACTCTCTACATGGAATTTTTTTGCACCACAATGTAAACAAATTGTTGGTTAGACAATGACATGGGATTCAGTAGGAATGTTTTGCAAACAAAAGTTGGTAGCTTGCTGGTTATTTTGTACACCTTCATCATCATCATCATCATCAGATCTAAGTCGGTCCTCCTTATAGGCAATCAGCCTACTGTCATCTGGTGTACAAATTCTAGGTGTCAAAGATACACTATAACTACATTTGACAACTACAATAAAATAAAATGGCGTTAAGATTAAGAGATAGAAATACTGTTGACATGTAAGAGATGGAATCAACGCGCGAAGCAAATTTCATGCTAAAAAACACAGGCAACGGAAAGGTAAAAATTTGTAAACTTACTTGTTTCAGTCTCCAAAGAATTCTGATGTTGAATATTATCTGCATGACCTTGAACTTGAAGGTCAAGATGCCCAACGCGATCTACAGTTAAACAATTTGGTAAAAAAATAGTCAACAGTTTTTATCATGTGGAGTATGGAAAAGAAAAAAAAAACATAATGTCTCTAGGAAAAGATTCTTAATATATCTATGATATTCACACAAAAAAAACTGTAGGAAATGAAAACACATATACCTATTTCATAAGCATCACAGCTAAATATTCCAGATGCATCAGATGTAGTTGAATTCAATGGTAGAGCTGCACACAAAAGAATAATTAAAAGGAAAAAAAAGCAAACATATCTACATCAATTAACATATATAATAAACAACCTTAACAAATGAAATTGTTTCCTGAAAAAGAGTATAAGTAAACTCTTTACAAATACCTTCTTCCACTATTCTCTTCCTTCTTGGATGATAATTATGTGTAACCGCAGTTGCTTCTCTTTGAGCATCCACTTCTTGTAAACATGCATCGCGCAACTCTATTGCTTGAGCATATAATTCTCGCCTTCGTGAATTCCAACTTTCTTTTGCTGCAGCATAAATTTCTCTGCGACGTTTTTTGCTTAGTTCAGAATTTCCACCACCACCATCAGCAGCATCCATAAGATAAATAACTACATGTAATTAAATATATAGTGAAAATAGTATAAAAGACAATAAAACATTCACCAGTATAAGATACAACCTTGACATGCTTATGCCAAATAAAAACCTACAGAAACTTTCATCACAACTTTCATCAAAGGTTATAGAGAACTTCTCCTACCATGCTTTAGTTGTCTACAATAAATAACAATAGACATTCCACACTTAGATATGAAAATGAACCTAATAGCCAAAGGCACGGAAACATGATTCAAAATGGATATTAGTAAGCTAAAACAAGAAACAAAATGAATTTGAAAATGCTAACTCTAAATAATATCAGATGCACTGGAGATGTATTCCTTTCATACTTTGCAGATAAATTATTTTCTCAAAGTTGGATCAATTTTTCACATGTGCCCTCTAAAAAATAAAGGAAAAAACCCATCATCCATCTTTAATATATCTCAAATTCGAGTTGTTCTAACTGAACAAAATCACTTGGAATATCAGAGACAAAGACATGTCACATAATGCAATACACTGACTATATATACGCACACAAGCATAATAGGTGTCCTCACCCTCACAAGCCAAACAAAATTTCCGAAACATTTTTTTGTTCTCTTCTCAATCTCCTATCTGATATGAGTATGGGACAAAACCCTCGGCGTGAAGTGAAACCACATCCAGGTGATGCAAAACCAAAGCTGAATCAAACCGTGTAAAAATCTGAATAAAACCGTGTAAAAATCCTCCAGCGATCAATTTTTTAGCCTAAAACACTGTACAAACTCATAAAAATTCAACCCCTTCATCCCCAAATATTTAGTGAAATGAGGATGTTAACTTCTCATAAGTTCAGTTGAAGTTCAACAAAAGTATGCATTATCGCAGGCAACGATACAGGTAGCTCTTTTCATTAGCCAGGCAATTGATTAACAAGTGTATGCGTGAGTGTGTGTTTAACTACTTGAACTAATCCTCTTGGGAGCACAGATCTACAGTCAGATAGAGGGCTCTCACGGGTTCAAGCCTTAATCCCCAATTCAAATTTCCTACAACCCTAACCGGAAAGATTCAGGAAGAAGACAGTAACACCCTACACCCAACCGGGAAGAAGTAACAAACATTGAGAGAAAATGTAACAAGCTTCCGACGGTGAAGAAGTAAGAAACGTTGCGGGAAGGAGCGGGAAATCAAGGGGCTTCTGCGGGCCTCGGAAGGATTTGGCACGGATAAACAACGACAGAAGGGATTCACAGCCAAATGAAAATGGAGGGGGGAAACTGCGGAAGGATTTCACAGAGAGTAAAGATCAGAGGCAAACGGAAATGAAGGCGACGAAAATGAAGGGAAAATAAACACAAAACGATGCAAAACGGTGTCATATAGGTTGACGACACAAATTCTGGACACGTGTATTGAATAGTGCCTTCAAAAACTGCCTCTTTTAGATATTTAGGATTAGGATTAGGATAGGATATGCTAACCTCCTGTTTAGGTTCCATTAAAAAGAGTTTTTGAAGAAAAATATATTTTGAAATAGTAGTATTTTAGAGAATATGTAATTACAAAATAAAATAAAAAAACTGAATTTTTACCAACAAGCCCCCACCTATAGGGAAGCCACTTGGCGCTCCTATAAGGACAGAGTCCACGTGGCCCTGTACAAGTAACAAGGTTGTTAGCTCAAACAATTGGTCTACGTGTTTGGTGGGCCATGCTATACAACTAGCGCTATAAATATAATTTGTGGACCAAGTTAGGGTGACAAAATTGAAAAATTGTCTTACTAGACTCATTTTCTCATTAATTAATATTTTAAAATTGGATTGTAATAGCTTATATTTTAAAGTCGTTTCAAATTAAATTGGATTGTAATAGCTTATGTTTTCTAGATGCTTCTATAAATAAAATAGTATAAAATTGGTAGGGTGTGGGGGAACTACAAATAAATGGTACCATACCACCTATTTTGTAGCTTTACGTAGCTTATGTTTTAAAGTCGTTTCAAATTAAATTGGATTGTAATAGCTTATGTTTTCTAGATGCTTCTATGAATAAAATAGTATAAAATTGGTAGGGTGCGGGGAACTACAAATAAATGGTACCAAACCACCTATTTTGTAGCTTTTCGTAGCTTATGTTTTAAAGTCGTTTCAAATTAAATTGGATTGTAATAGCTTATGTTTTCTAGATGCTTCTATAAATAAAATAATATAAAATTGGTAGGGTGCGGGGAACTACAAATAAATGGTACCATACCACCTATTTTGTAACTTTTCGTAGCTTATGTTTAAAGTCGTTTCAAATTAAATTGGATTGTACTAGCTTATGTTTTCTAGATGCTTCTATAAATAAAATAGTATAAAATTGGTAGGGTGTGGGGGAACTACAAATAAATGGTACCATACCACCTATTTTGTAGCTTTTCGTAGCGTATGTTTTAAAGTCATTTCAAATTAAATTGGATTGTAATAGCTTGTGTTTTCTAGATGCTTCTATAAATAAAATAGTAAAAATTGGTAGGGTGCGGGGAACTACAAATAAATGGTACCATACCACCTATTTTGTAACTTTTCGTAGTTTATGTTTTAAAGTCATTTCAAATTAAATTGGATTGTACTAGCTTATGTTTTCTAGATGCTTCTATATATAAAATAGTATAAAATTAGTAGGGTGTGGGGAACTACAAATAAAGGGTACCATACGTAGCTTATGTTTTAAAGTCGTTTCAAATTAAATTGGATACTAATAGCTTATGTTTTCTAAATGCTTCTATAAATAAAATAGTATCAAATTGGTTGGGTGTGGGGGATCTACAAATAAATGGCACCATACCACCTATTTTGTAGCTTTTCGTAGCTTATGTTTTAAAGTCGTTTCAAATTAAATTGGATTGTAATAGCTTATGTTTTCTAGATGCTTCAATAAATAAAATAGTATAAAATCGGTTGGGTGTAGGGGAACTACAAATAAATGGTATCATACCACCTATTTTGTAGCTTTTCAATGCAAAAGATGTAAGAATCATGCTACATGTACATTTTATTTTAAAACAAGTTTGACATTGTGTTACGTGTTTGACCTCATTGGACAGTTTAAAAAAAAAAAAAAAAAAATCCAATTACTTTCTTGACTTTAGAAAAGAATTGTTGTCCATTATGAGTACACATTTTAGCTCATTATTGAAATACGATAATCATTTCAAAAGAAATGTTTGTCCTCGTCCAAGTGGAAAAGGCCTGAAATCTATGCATATATAAAGCTTTTTTTTTTCTTTATTATATTCTGTCTTTATATATGAACCCTTTAAATCTATAAATTATATTATTTCTCTCGCAGATTTTCTCATTTACTTTTAAACATGAAAATATATTTTATAGACATCCAAAAATAAGAACGAAGAGGGTTCATATTTAAATAAAGAGAAAAAAAAAAATCTTGAACAAAATGTTAGGCTCTGTTTGATTGTGAAAAAATTTTTTCCATGAAAAATAGAAAACAAATTCCAACTTCCACTTTTGCCTTGTTTGATACATTTTTTTCCATGGAATTCATTTTTTTTGTTTGGCTCACACACTCACATTTTCCTTGTTTTGTGGAAAAACAATTTCCATTAATTTTCCAACTTTTTTTTTTTTTTTTGCAATTGGAAAACATTCTAGACACAATGATAAAAACAAATTATCACTTTTATTGACAATTTTCATGCAAAAAAAAAATCAAACGAAAGGTAATGCATGATAATTTTTTTTTATTTTTTTATTTTATTTTCTTGGCAATTGGAACAAATTCTAGATCCAATAGTAAAAAAAATTATCACTAAAATGGACAATTTTCATTAAAAACGAAATCAAACGGATACCAAACTTTTAACATTTTTCAAATGGAAAATTATACCAATCAAACACAATTAATTACAATTCTTAGTAAAATAAATTTTAGACAATTCAATTCCCTATAATTCATTTTATTTCCACCCAAATTCCACATTTATAATCAAACAGACCCTTAGTTTTCATTTTTCTCTAATTTCCTTGCTTGATAAGTGCCCCAAAGAACAATAGTATTACAGAAAATAAAAAAATATTTTATGATTCTAATATTGCATTTGTCTGGAGATAATTTTGTAATATATCTTATAATAATAAACAAATGTTATTTTGTAAAAACTATTTTTAATTTGCAATATTTTTTTATTTTAACTCATATATTTCTATTTGAATTTTTAATTCAATAATTGATAATCCACCAGCTGAACATCGTTGACCAACCCAAGCCTCGTAACTATCTACCGAACCCAACACCCAATTAACAGTTTGTTATACAGTTACTTCACATTCTGTTTGAATTAGATTCTCCTACATACAATCCAAAGAAGACTAATTCCTGTTCATATGGGGATGTAAAATCCAAAGGGAATTTTGGTTTTCGATTTTCATTCCCTTATTGGCTCATCCCTCCTCCATCCCAGTGGGCAATCTTTCCCATTCTCTGTAAGTTAATTATTTCCTGTTGGGTTGCAGTTTTTGCTTTTGGCATGATTAATGTTCTTGATTACGTTAGATCGTTCTATCTTTTCATTGAATTCGAGTGATTCGGCTATTATTGTAATTTGATTGTTAATGCTTAATATGTTTTCTTGGGTTCGAATTCGGAGACCCTTTTTGAATCTTTTTGGTGAATTATTTGAAAATCAGACCCATTTGGTTTTATTATATTATGCTGTTCATTTAAGCTGACGAACCTGTGTTTCATGTCATAAATATATTATTTTTTCCTTAAGAACGTGGGGGTTTTTATTTTTTATTTTTTTTTATAATTAAAATGAATCCAATTCAATCTCGTTTGGATTTCTTCCAACGGATTCGACATTTATATGCTTCGAGCAATGTGATTGATGAAAGTCTTTAGAAATGTTCAAAACTTCAATTTATGCTTGCAGAGTTAAATTTGTAGGAGATTCGAGTATTTTGAGGGTGAAAGATGGCGAGTAGGCTTGGGGAATCGACAAACAGGGAGCCCCCAAACCCAGATGCTGGACATTTCGAGTGTAATATTTGCTTCGACTTGGCTCAGGACCCGATTGTCACACGTTGTGGTCACCTCTTTTGCTGGCCTTGCCTTTACAAATGGCTTCATATCCACTCTCAGTCCCAAGAATGCCCAGTTTGTAAGGCCCTCATTGAGGAGGAGAAGCTAGTCCCTTTATACGGCCGAGGAAAGAGCTCGTCTGACCCTCGCTCTAAGTCATTTCCTGGAATAGATATTCCACATCGTCCAATGGGACAGCGCCCTGAGACAGCTCCTTCACCAGATCCAAATGCTAATGCTTTTGCACAGCAAGGATTTGGAGTTATGGGAGGGTTTGGGCACCTCAGGGGGTTTGCACCTATGGCTTCTGCAAGGTTCGGGAACTTCACATTATCTGCATCACTAGGGGGTCTATTTCCCTCGTTTTTCAACATTCAAGTGCATGGTTTCCCTGAAGCGAATATGTATGGACCCGGCCATGGTTACCCTCATGGACATTTTAATATGTTCTATGGTGGACATGCTCATGGATTCCATCGGCCTGGAAATCAACAGCAGCGAGCAGATTTTACCCTGAAGATTCTCTTGTTGGTAATTGGTTTTAGTGTGCTCATGACTCTAATTTGGAGTTAAGGTAAATTTACCATAGGAGCTTGGATTGTTGAGTCATGTCTAGGCTATGTTGGTTCCTTGTATACTTGCTACTGTTATGTGTTTGCCCTCTTTTCTTGTATTTTCCACTTTTTTGCTGTAAACAATTTTTTTTGTTATATCATCTCCACAGAATGCTTGTGTTGGATTGGTCTCCGACTAATTCTTTTCCGTTAACAATTTTTTTAGTGTGCTCGTGAATCTAATTTGGAGTTATTACCATAGGAGCTTGGATTGTTGAGTCATTTCCAGGCTATGTTGGTGTTCCTTGTATACTTGCTAGTGTTGTGAGTTTGTCCTCTTCTCTTGTATTTTCCACTTTTTTGCTGTAAACAACGTGTTTTCTAATATCATCTCGGCAGAATTCAGTTCTACAGTAGAGTTTAGTTCATAAAACTGGAAGCTATTATGCCTTTGCACTTATGCTTTAGATATGCAATTTGCCTATTCTATCATGTGATCTCCAAGCATGATAAACATCAAGTACCATTTTATCATAGAAGCATAAGAAAAGAATGAGGTAAAGTTGATGCATTGCAGCTCTGAAGAACAAATGGCTGATATCTTCACCAAAGCACTACCAAAAGAGAAGTTTGAAACATTAAGGAAATGTCTTGGTGTTTCCAACAAAAGTGTCAAGGAGGAGTGATGAATTAAGTGTGACACTTTTGTTGTTACTAAGTTGTATTTTTTTGTTCTCGACTTGTCACAAGTTTTTGATCATTGTCTAACTTAAGTTATGATGGTTAGTTAGGCTAGTTTGGTTTGATCACAAGTTGTTGAAATAGACAAGCAAAGTGTAGTGGTAGTAGGTAGAATAGTTGGTAGTAAAATCATTTTATTTTGTATCAATGTATGGTTATATGTATGGAACCGTGTACTACCATTTGTGTGGATCAATTCAAGTAATTTTCCCTCCTCTTTGTCGTCTATATTCCATCAAAGATTCTTCAAGGTGATGAGATTCCTATGTGCAACTTGTTCTAAAAGTGTCCATTAGACCTTAACTAGCATAAGTTGACAATGAATTCTCTTTATTTTCTGAATTATTGGGGGTGATATATTTGGGCCCATTCACCCTTGGACCATTTAGATATTTTATTATGACTTTAAAAGATGCATCTGATCACAAGTGAGTCTATTATCCAATGACAATCTGAAGTCTGTCAGGAAATTACTTCTCATGAGAACAAATTTTCATATTTCTGCTTTTGTTATATGTTATTACATGCACAACGACTCGAAAACATTAAGCCAACATTTTCTTTTAAGTTTTCCATGAAAAAATGGCTTTCTTTTCAACAAAGATTGGAAATATCTCTTGGGTCCTAAATCTCCTATACAAAATAATTGCTAGAGGATAATATTTTACAACGTTGTTTGCTGATTATCATTGTTTATGGTAAACTAAATAACTGCAACATAAATTATATAAATGACATCATAGCTATCCTTGCACAAGGCAAGGCAATGTAAACTAGAAGTTCATTAATAGCAAATCAATTGCCAAATGCAATACTAATAAAATTACACACACAAACTCCAATTTTAGTTTATGTTCCAGTTGGATAGTCTAATTATTATTAAAGTTAGCAAATCTAACACATGCACGAAGTACGTTGGACAAATTGATTGCAAAGACAAAAGTCCCTAAAGACAGAAAAACTTAGCAAATAATTAAGATACAGTTTTGATATTATCAGAAGAGATAAATGCTCAATTAACCTCATAAGAGGTTCACGTACTTGAAATGTGTGAATGAAGGGATCTCGATAAAGTTATGTTACTAAGGGAATAGGTGGAGTCGATCGTCGACAAATTTTTGTAGTGTTCTATATTATTGATGATAGCGGGGATATCAGAGCAGTCTCCATGGACATATAAATTATCTGCCAAAAAAAAAAAAAAATGCTATGTAGGAGAAATTGGTTCTCTGGATTAAAACAAAATATTTAGACCTGTAGTTTGAATACTTAAACATATGATCCCTGTAAAATGCAAATATTTTTCTATTATAAAATCTTTAAAGGATAGGAAAAATATTTTCCATGTGAGAAACATCATTACACTTTGATGTTTGAATAATTTACATGTCTTAGAATAGCTCAACAAATTACTTAAGTAACTACCTACCTATTTGTATGATAGTGATGTATACATGAAAGTCCCTTAAAGACTTAAAGTTCCAGAAGAAAATAATTCATTCTCCAAGACTATACATGTGTTTGAGCCACATTATTTTGGAAGAATGTATTCTGGAATAGTAGATTGATGGAGAATGTGTGTTTGAAAATGAGTAGAATAATGAAAATGAAAATTTTAATGTGTACCAAATAGGGGTTAATCAGACTATAAATACCATTATACAATTAAAAAATTTCATGCTTGTCTGATAAAATCGCCTTAGGTATTATTTTTGAAAGAAGATTATAAAAATGACGATGTCTGTTCATTTATTTTCATAAAGAATATAGATATTGAACTTACAAATTGGTTAGTTCATATTGATGATCTAAGTTTAGTAGGAACACCTAGAGAACTCTACAAAATTTCAAATGACCTGAAAATGCACTTGAGATGAAAGATTTGAAAAAAATAAAAATAAAAACCAAATTATGTCAGGTTGCAAATTGAGATTTTTTTCATTAGGATTATTTGTTCATCAATCTTCATAAACTTAAAAAGTATTAAAACATTTTTATATGGATAAAGCATATCCCTTGACATTTACTTATAGTCGTTCGATCACTTGATGGAAAAAATATACACATTTCACTTACTTGAGGATGAGGAAAAAGTTCTTGGTTTTGAAGTACCATACTTATGTGCAATTGATTATTAACCTATTTTGCAAATTACACTCAATTAGGCATAGGTTTTTTTTTTTTTTTTTTTTTTTCTATAAATCTTACTGCAAGATCTCTATACCAGCTCAAAGGTATTATAATAGTGTGAAACACAATTTTCATTACCTAAGAGTTATTATTGACATGAGATTATTTTATTCATAAAAATTGGAGGAACATCTACCTTGATGCCAATATCTTCAAATCATTCTAATATTATTTTAATCTATGAAGTAAGTTGAGATTGTGCATGGTTAAGCAATAAGGCTCATCATATCTAAGCATCATGTGAATTAGTTACAACGAAAGATAATATCATGTCAAGAAAGTACAACATATATTACACAACTAAAAATAGGCTTTATCAAATGGAACATAACAAAACACATTTCCCAAATTCTGTAAAGGTTTTAATGAGACGTCAATTTCTTTAACACTCCAAATTTTAACGATTTTTCTTTTGTTTAATATTTTCCACTGGACTTTATAAAACAAGTTCCTTAACATAATTATTATTGTGCAAATAAAAATCAAAGGGGAGTGCTATAAATTATGAAGTACTCATTGATGAGTCTTATCTGAATATTTAGGTAAGCCTTACTCTAAAAATTCGTACCTTAGACTGTGTTTGGTGCATATTAAAATGAGAAAATGCATTTTTTTTGAAGTGATGTGACTAGGAATATATGGTTGAAAAAAAAAAGTTATTGATGTGATAGAAAATATTATTTTATTGAAGATGTGTGGTTGAAAATGAATAGAAAAATGAGAATAAAAATTTTAATGTGTACCAAACAGGAGCTTAGAAAATAAGTTGTATCTAATTAAAACTTGAAATCTGATTTTGGAATATAGGGATGTGTTTGAGCCACGTTATTTTGGAAGAATGTATTTTGAAATATTAGATTGATGGAGAATGTGTGATTGAAAAAGAAGGAAAAGTTATTGCTGTAATGGAAAATATTATTTTATTGAAAAATGTGTGGTTGAAAATGAGTAGAAGAATGAGAATGAAAAAAATAATGTGGATCAAACATGGGCTTAATAATTTGTAACTTTCATTGAAATCCTATAAATATTAATCTATCATTATAATAAATTAAACACAAGTCTATTCTATCTCCCTTTATTTTCTTTAGTTTTCTCTACAGTTTATAACAACTAATACATGTATGGAGATAAAATTATTTCAATAGCATAATGCATATTAACGGTATCTGACACCAATAACATTGAACATCAATGTAGGCATCATCATATTATAGGTACTTTTAAATGAGTTGTAAATCCTTGTATTTAATTGATGATATCGAGGATACGAGAATAAGTCCGGGCAAGGATTCATTGATCATTGAGAAATGATCTATGACTAGGTCGTGGGTAAAGCGGGTCAAAGAAGTAATGAGACTACTCACTCAAGGTACGGTGGACGAAACTGAAATTTACGGAGTTCGACCCTAACAATACATAGAGGGGGTGAATAGGTATTTTATGCGGAATTAAAATTATTAATAAATAGGTATTATATGCGGTATTAAAATTAATTAAGTAGCAACAAGTCACCAATTCATTATCTTTAAATGGTTATTCAATCAAGTCAATTTAATCTTATGTTTGAATACCGCGGTTCATATAATCAATAAGTTAAGCAGTAAAAAGTAAAACACAAGAATGATCACGGAAAAACCCCAACTGGGTAAGACTCCGAACACTTTGTCAGTCAACAATCCACTATAAACGATTCGTGACTTACAGTCCACCAAACTAGACGACGACACTTACTAACTAATCTCCTGACCTGCATGTAAAAAAATTTGGAAATAAGAGAATGAACACAGAAAGGTGGTATGAAAATAATGAAATACACATTGATCAAATCAGGGCAATAATGGACTGCACATCATACAATGCTCAAGACCCACCAAAACCACATAAATTTCAAGTTCCAATCACTGTCATGCAAATTTCAGATGAATACCTACAAACCCCCAAAAATAACCCTCACGGTGTTGAAGGTTTTTTCCTACATCTCATTTCAATGGAGTTCCAAACTGTAATTTCAAATAGCATCAAAAATAATGAAGGGACAACAATGATAATAGAAGGGATATTGGGAGTATCATCGTCGGGTTCTCTGATAAACGGAGAAAGCATTTTCATTCGACAAAATTTCCTGTGAAAAATAAGAATACACTCCATAAAAAATAGCAAGGAAGCCTCGATTACTCGAAGATTGAAATTTCGAACTACAAAATAAAAAAATAACGAACCAACAATGAACTATTACCTTTTCTCAGATAGCCCTTCACTGTGCGCAGATAATATCCTACTACTGGAGGAGATATTGAAGATGTTTCGAGAAGAGAATGAAGAAAGTGGGTGCGCAAGGGACGTGAACAGTTGAGAAGATGGAAGATGAACTGTGCGTGTTATGGGGAATAAGAGGTTTGTGAAGTGGTCTGACCATTTTATCCTTGGAGTTTCAAATTAAAAGGGAGTTCATATAAGTATTTAACGGTAAAACTCACGGCATATGGATGGAAGGACGTTTTTCACAATAAAACGTTGAAATAAGGGCGAAAATGAAAAGAATTGAAACTTGGGGACGTTTTGTGCTAATATGCCAAAATCAATCGTAAACGTCCCTTCTGTCTCTTCCCACACTCTTCAAATCCAAAAAAGAAAAATAGTCTTTCTCGTTGAATCATTTTCTGGTGATTTCCGCAAAAAACTCAACCAAATGCTCCTCCATATAATGAATTGAATGCTATTTCAAAGATTTTAAAAAAGATTACCAGATTTTAAATGGGACAAATTTTCGATTCAAAATTGATTTTCAGTTTTTTCGCTATTAATTATTGTTTTTTGCTCGTATGTGGAAAATATAATGGTACTCAGTCTCCTGTTACGCCAATCAATCACGATCTCTACCATACCAGGTAGTTATTTCACCTCGTTGGCGAGTTTTATTTGATTTGATGTAATTTTATTTTCCTTTTTAATGGGTTTCCTGGTGTGATTGCCGTCTTTGTTCGACATTAGACAAGT
>CAIGRS010298074.1:0-10911 GCA_903798395.1 Fraxinus floribunda
TGTACTTTGTTATGTTTTAATTTTGTTCGAGGACAAACAAAGTTCAAGTTTGGGGGGTGTGATAAGTGTATTTTGTACACTTTTATGTAGCCCTAAATCAAGATATTTCATTGTCTTTTGGATTAAATTCTACCTTAATTTATGTTAAATTATATTTTGTAGGTGAAACTCTATGTTTAATAAAGAATTAGAGAAAAGAATGCAAAAATGGCAAAATCCAAAGATGAATTCCTTGGAGAGAAATAATATATTAAATGAGTTGGAGTTAAATGGGTCTCCATTATATATATATATATATCAATTTTGATCTGGTACCCTCGAAGAGTACTAGTTATTATGCCAACCTAATTTTTTTATTATTTCTTTTACAATGTTTTTGACACTACTCTTAACCACCCCCAAACGCTCCCCCACCCCTCACACATGTATTTGTCTTTTGATTTTGAGGTGTTATTTTGACCCCAAACCCCCCCCCCCCCACCCCCAAATTACACTACTGCTAACACATTTTTTCTTCATGTTGCTTTCTATCGAAAATGTAGTGTAATTTATCAAAATCAAAAAAAGAAATGTAGTGTAATTTTTAGGTGTTATTTTGACAATTATTTTCACCATTCAAAAAATAGGAGAAAATAATTCAACCTTAACAAAAGGAGAAAACAGTAGTAATACGATGTTAGATTACACACATGCCCTACTCGAAAAAACATATAATTATAGATTGAGTACAATCATATAAGAAACTCGAAAACAATGAAGCACGCGGGTCCTAGGGAAAGTCATCATTGGGAAAACTATGGAACCACCGTAGTTGCCACTATTAACACTGGTGTACCTATCATCACGTGTTTCATCAAACGAAAACTGTGGGTGATAAGGCTCGCTCATGAGATGCGACCTAAAAGTGCACAAAAAACAACTTTAAGCGATAAGACAATTTTAATATGATTAATGTTTATAAACACTCAACAAAATAATGAGTAAAGCAAGTTTAAAATACCTAGACTGAAGTGTGGGACAAGTTCTTCTATCGTGTCCATTAAGGCCACATGCACCACAATTCCTATTGGGCTGAGACATCGCTTTCTCCTTCCCTGACTTTAGCCGCTTTCCGTACCCTTTGGTCCTAATAGGATTTGGATCAATGGCAACCCGAGTCTCGTTATTGCTCTTGCTTCTATTCCTACTCATCCGAACATCTCCTCCATCGTCAATCTCTTGTGCCTGTATTTTGAGACTCCGAAACTCATCCATGAGAAAGTTGCTACGAGCATCTGGTTAAGCGTACTCTTTGACCAAATCTGATGCCATATAAGTCAACATTCCATGCCTTGATAATAATGACTGCCCATCTCCAAGCTCGTATACATGGCCAACTTTTGCATTCTTTGTCCACCTCCAAAGTATATACTTATCTGGTAAAAGCATCACTTGTTTTTTCTTCATAAAAGAAAGAATAGGACGACATGGATATCCATCAAAATAAAAAATTTGGCAACTACACGTGATGAGATCGAACTCAGAGAAATAAGTCAATTGTCGTTGTCGAGCGTCTGTAGGCCCTGGATCACACCGATTAACCACATAAACTTTTAGCGTATCTGAGCTTGATCTCCTTGAGCAAATGTAGAAATTACTCTGCTCTAATTCTTGGAAAAGCAAAAACATTGTCTTCGTGTATATACCTGACATCTGATTTTCCATCATTGAAGACATAGTTACCTGTAGCTGCTCACTAAGATCAGTGTGGTTAGCAATTAACTCTTGATGTCTCTGATCAGTGATAATCACCCTCGGGGCAACTTGACTTGGCATAGCTTCAAGGAACTTTGAAAAAAGCCAAACGAAAGACTCTATTTTCTCATCGCTCAACAATCCGCACCCAAAAACAATAGTTTGGTGATGGTGGTTAACCCCAACAAATGGAGCAAAAATCATGGAGTACTTGTTTGTATTGTACGTTGTGTCAAACACAACTGCTTCGTCGAAATAGGCATATGAGCTTCTAGATTCACAGTCCGCCCAAAAACATCGATTGAAGACACCATTTTCATCAGTCTCGTAAGTATAAAAAAAGTTGGGGTTCCTTTCTTTCTCAAAACTAAAATGCTCAATAAGTGTCTCGACATCGTGACCCATTAGTGCATGACGGACATCCCTTTGATGGTTCCTGATATCCTTCTCCCCACACCCCATCGATGATGGACCACCCGCATCTATCTCCATAAGTCGTACTTGCTGACACGTGGGAATATTCGCCTCAAAAAACTGTTGGATAAGTGCCATTTTTACGGCAGAAACATTTCGATGTGATCATAACAAATGTACCTTGCTAGGTGTAGTAAGCGGATGATTACGTGCCTCCACAAAATGACTGATAGCCCATAAATTTCTAGTTTGTTGTTTCACCACTGATAGTCTGGCAAGGCACCCACACCGTGTATGTCCACGATTTTGTTCCCCTATACGTTGCACAGAATTTTTAATCCTCATCTAGTAGTCCTCGTTTGTCTTCTCCTCTTTTGAGCACACAAACATTTTCCATACAATCTCATTGGTTTCCTTGTTCTTTCTGCTGTTGTCTATTCTTGTGCTAAACCCCGCTTCTCGTGCATATTGTTTGTAAAAATTGAATGCATCGTCGGATGTTCCAAACTGTTGACCAATTTTAGGAATTGAACCGATAGTAACTTGGGGAACAAACACAATGTCATCACCTTCCATTCCTAATAAAATTTAACAGAATAACATATATCAATGTATGTAAAATACCACCTAATATTTTGATTCTTAGATTATTGTCTGTGTCTAAAAAATTATGATTCATTAGATCTCAGTCTCTATCTAAAAAAAGTATACTAATTAAGACTAGCTAAAATTATATCTATTGTAAAAAGAATTCATACATACCTTTAGAAAATTCACGTCAAATGAACTCAATGGCAGTGAGAGGAAGAGAGAAAGCAACGCGAAGAAAAATCAAAGTAGCAGTAGCACTTCAATGTGAATAAATTGCAAAGCTCTATATTGAACAGAAAGTTAGTTGCGCGGGTTGGTGGGTTAAAATCAAAAAAGAAAAGTACATGTGTCAGGAGGGGGGGCATTTGGGGGGGTTGTGAAGAGTGTTGAATTGTTCAAAAGTGTCAGGTGGGGGGTGGTGAGTGTTAAAACTAAGTGTCAGACTTTGTAAAAGAAATAATAAAAAATTCAGGTTGGCATAATAACTGGTACCCTTCGCGGGTACCAGATCAAAACTGATATACATATATGGAGACAGAGAGGAGAGACGGATAGAGGGCGGTGCAGAAAGAGAGAAGCAGAAAAGAAAAAAGAAAAGGAAAAGAAATTGCAAACACCGTAAATTCTCATGTCTCGTCACTTTTTGGTGATATCTTTTCACTTTATCGTGTTTTTGTTTTTACAATATGAATAACTAATTTTTATATTACGAAAAATAATTTAGTCAACTTGTGATTCTTTATTTTTTTTTATTTAAGATTTATGTGATTTATTTATTTACGTGTTGGTTTTATTATAAGTTTAATGCATTAAATTACCTGATCAATAATTTGATGATTATGTGAATCTCTTTCGAATCTAGAGGTGAGTTTGAGATTTAGACCATATATTAAAATTCGATAAATTAGTATAACATGTAGAGATACCTATACTAATTATTGCGGTCATAATATGAATTCTTAGAACTAGTGTTTCGTTTAACTAAATTTGATTCACATAGAGATATGAAGTAAAATAGGCTCAATGAGAACTCGAGAGGGGTAAATTGAATACAATTGAAGAATTCGATCGAACACTACATTAGTTTATGAATCTTGAATTAAGAATGAATGTGATCAATAGATGAAATTTTATGCCCTAATATTCAACACATATTTGAATTTTCAATTATCCATTCTTTGCAATTTTTTTATATTTTCAATTAGTCAAAAATAGTTAGAAAAATTCATCATAATTATTTACTTGCTTTTGTCAAATAATAGTTAGAAAAATCTAATTAAGGTTTAAAGTATAGTTCTCGTGGGAACGATAATTCGGACTCAAAGGTCCACTATATTACTTGTTACGATATAAAAATGCAACAAGGTGCTTCGTCGGGTCGCCCTTTCCTTCATATTTAGGTATCTTTGGTGGTATGAAGTGATATGGGATAGGGGCGTTTCTCAACTCTTGGGAAAATGGAAGACTTTCGTCATCATCGTCTAATTTAAAGGATCTTTATGGACTGTCTGAGTCATTACCCTCAGCTTGGTAACGAGGAGGTCGCGAAGTTTCTGCTTGATTTCTCAAGTTCACAGCATCCCTTATCTCCCGCCTATTCTTAGGTGGGAAAGGAGGAGGAGGTACCCCCTGAGACTTATATCCTTGGTTACGGTCTGGTCCTTCTTGAATGGGGGGACTAGCAATACCTATTTCCAGGCTTTGATGGTCATATCTTGTAAAAAACACCGGTGGATCTCTAGGGTCCACGTTCTTGAACATATTTTGGGAGAAAGTTATCCTCCTGTAGCATGTTGTCACTAAGTCGGCTAGTGGCGTAATTTGTGGACGTATCCATTCCCACTTTCCTTTCCACTGGGCTTAGCTTCCTTCTGTTCATTTGAGGGTAGGTCCCTGTGTCATTTTCCTCTCTTTCTTGGGAAAACATTCCCTGCTGGGGCATTCGATACCCTGCCTATTGGTGCATTTGCATAAGTAACTGTTACGTGGTGGCATTTAACTGGCCATGTTCCTCATGTTTGTGGCCATCTCTCCCACTTCCCTGGCTAGACGTGCTTTGGTACTGTCTCGCATGTGTTGGTGATGGATGTGATGCATATTCACATTGGTTCAAAGGACTTCTTCTTTAGAAGCCTCATGTTGTTTGTTTCTGCCTTGTGGGCCATATATAATGTGTTCTTGACTTTGAGCTAAAGACAAGTTTCTAAGTACTTCTTTTCTGTAGTAATTATTTTTTCAAAAACAATGCCTTTCTTTAAGGTACTGTTTACTTTGGATGGCTTTTACCACAAGAATACTCATGGTTATAGCGTCGAGTTTTCCACATATTGCATCAATCTGTTGACCCTGAAAAATGTTCCACTGACGTGGCCAACAGATTCCAAAGCCTTTCACGTCCACGCAAGCTTGGTTCTTGCACACTTAAACAAGCTGTAGTCAGATGGGACCTTCTCTGAAGGGGATGGAGTTGGTCGTACACATTCCGACGGTCAAGTCAATTGGAGAAATAGCTATATGAGTGTGGGAGAGCTTTAAACGTGAGCCTCCAATATAAAAAGGGGGTCGACTTTGGGGAGAAACAAGTAAAAGATAGGGTAGCTAGATTATAGCTTTAAGAGTCTAAACTTGCATTACTTTTGAATGGCACTAAGAGTGAGCTTTTGTACTTAAGCAAGATGAATGAAGGTTGTTGGACGACAACACACGTAGCTTCATCCAAATGACTGACCTTTCTTGTCATAGACATCAATCAATTACAGCCTTAAATGCTAATACCATTTTTGTATCCATAAGGTCTAGCTTGCAGCTTTGGACTTGACCAAATAGGTTGGCAGTGGTGGCAGTGTGTTGTCCTGTCAATTGCATAATACAAGATCTGGATCGGCTCTCCCATGGGGTTCACATGTAATGGGGACAGTCAACCCTCACCTCCCGGTGGAAAATAGGTTGTCCACGCTTGAGGGTCAGTTCAACTTTGCCTCGTGTTAGTGTACAGGGAGTAGGATAGTCGAGACCATGTGGGAATCCTTGTGTAGAGAGGCGAAACAAAATCCATCCGACCCATGACTACTATATCCCAGAATAGACCAAAGCGCGTTTTTCAACTCTTCCATTACTGATATTTTACATAAGAACAGGTTCTCCTCCAATGTAATAGTCGGATGTAAAAATCCTAGATCATTCTCAACCAAAGAAATTAGCGACACTGTCGAAAGATTTCTGAAAAACTACGCCGCCCTCTCTTGAATTTCCTCAGACGATTTAAACACATAATTGTCTTCAAGAACCATCTTCTCAAACACATTGTTATTCTTTTTACTTCTAACAATTGCGTGAAAGAATTTTGTATTCCATCACCCTCTTGTAACCATTTGTTGTGTGATTTCTGTCTCCAAAAAATTTCTTCCCTTTAAAGCCAATTCGTATACTGATTACTGTTGGGTTGTGTGCCCATAGTATAGTTTTGTTTTATTGATGTAAAAATAACAATATTCTTATATTGAATAAAATTGTTTTTATTTCATTTATTATATTTATTTAATTACTGAACATGCGAATTAAAGTGCCTATGATCACTTGTAATAATATAAGTTGGGTACTTGCGTTGAGAATTAAAGTGTGACCAACTTATATTTTGATCATAAATAATTTGTTCATATTTGTTCACTACAAATGTATAAGGGTGACACCTTATATCAGAAGGCTTGAGTGTTGTCCGACTCACTATTCGGGTTTGTGATTTGTCCTTAACACAAAAATAGTTAAATCGTCGCCCTAAAAAGTAGGTAGAGTGACTACTTAAGTATTTCTGTTGAACGGTTCAAATTTGAGCTCAACGTTTAGTGACGGCAAAATTTCGACATCTGCAATTTGGTCATAGGACCGTTGAAAAAAATGGTACTTACGTTAGTGAGAATAATAAGAGGGACAAAACGGTCTATTATGCTCGTACCTAATTATTGAATCACGAACGGGGATAAAATATATATACAGCAAGTCAGCCTCTATCACGTTAGACACACATCCCCCCTCGCTCACATAAAAAGTTTCAGATGAAGGAATAATCCTTTCCCTATTCAAAAACCTTGTATGTTTGTCATCAATTTTAGGGATGTCAAAATGGTTCGCCGACTTGGGCTTTACTCGCGCTGAGCCCCATTTTGGGTGATCGGTTTGAGCCCAAGCCAGCCTGTGAGCCCAGGTCACGGGCCATTTCGGCCCGTCTAGCCGAGTTTTATTAAAAATATAATAAAAAAAATTGAAACAATAGATTTTAAATTCATCCCCATATAAATTGAAAAAAAATTAAATTCTTTAAGAAAAAATCAGATTTGTCACGAAAAAAACCAATCGGCTCAGCTCGGGCCTGGCTTAGCTCGTTAAGGCCCGAGCCAAAAGCTCGGGTCGAACTTTCATTTTTTGGCCGAGATTTTGCTCGGCTCGTGTAAGAACAAATAGCTCGAACCATTTTTGTTCGAGCCTAGGCCAAGCTTCAAGTTTCGGCTCGTAGCTCGGCTCGGATCGTTGACACCCCTAATTCATCTGCTCTAGAACCAATACATTATCCCCTTCCATTCTCCGCCAAATTTTCCTATGCCCTTTAGGAATGATATTTTCTGCATCATGATGAATCTCTCTATCTACAATCCTCTTCTTCTTACATAAAGCCTCCAAGTGCCCTTGAATTCTACATTATTGATAGTATGAAGGTAAAGTTTCATAAATCACCTCTTCTCATCGATTAGATGGATGAAAAGGTGCTCCCAACCAAAAAGTCTCCATCATAGGTTTTGATATATCCATTTCAACACAAACTCGAACCCTATCTGTACGAGACGTACATGTCGTAAAATTGTCCCTCTTCAAAAATCGTCCAAAAGCCCCTGTAATGATACTCAAATTGATTCATGATAAAAATGTGATGGTAATCCGGTAAGAAAACTCAAACTAGAACCAACTGTGGTACCTGATCTTTATCATAGTCTTGAGACCAAATAAATAATATGGAGAACCTTCCATATCAGATGATTCGCGTGCAAATACCGTTCTGAAATCCTCTTATGTGGTGAGTCTATTGAATACATTACGATGTCTCTGCATTTCTCTTACGGAGAAGAATGCTTTAACTACCCAACATGCCTTAATATAGATGTGAATCTACGTTTTACATTTTTTAGAACACTGTTAAATACGTATCCTAAAATAAATCTTAAATTTCATACAAAGATAACTTTTATCCCAATTACGATAATTAAACAAAGGAAGAATTACTAGATCACAAAAGTAAATTAATAAATTGTATTATATCACTAGTGGCCAGTTCCAAACTCCAATGTGTCGAACCTCATTTACTAAAAGGGGGAAATCAGAATTAATGAAATAAAGTCCTAATAAGCGAGCCACATAAATTGTAATTCATATTTAAAATTTAGAATTCTTAACGTACATAAGGAGACACAAAGATTAGAAACCGAATTTAGGTGGTCATAATCCCCATACATAATCATAACATACATATGGAGACACGAAAATTAAAAGCCATATTTCGTTGCTATAATTCCCGTGTGTAGTGCTATTATACTCCGCCCATTGAACTTAAACATATAGAACCGATATCACATTCATAAATTGAATTCCGCATTTTAGGGCATGACAAATGATTTAATATACAACATATGACTACACTTGCCTCTTAAATTTGAAGAGGATTTCATAAAACACATATCGAAGAACTTGACCTCAAACAATCGTTTATGAACTTTGTGTATGTACTATCGAGCAATCATAGTTAAACACAAACACACACCCGCACGTGCGCTCGCGCACAAGTACACACAGACACATATCTTCCTATCTTATTTTTATATATAATTATAAATATAGATTGACGTAATTATGATCATCATACAATCAAATCAATCAATCTTAATTATATATAATTATATACATATATAGATACGTATTATATTAATCACATAATTTAAGTCCTTGTTTGGTTCCCATTTTTTCAAAACTCATTTTCAACAATACATTCTTCAATAAAATGATTTTATATGTAAATAGAAAACTTTTTCTCATTTCTTAACCACACATTCTTCAAAATATCACTATTCCAATATTTTCTTTTTTTACAAAATGGGTCTCAAACATGTTCTAAATATATAAGTCATAAATATATATAATTATATACATATATAGATGTATGTAATTATAGTAATTATATAATTTATATCAATCAATTACCTTAGCTGTCATCGTCAAACAGTTTGAGAATATTTGTAAAATAGAAATTTCTAAAACTAAAATTTTCTTAAATAGAAGTTTTATAAGATGGTAGTTTCTCAAAATAGACGCTTATCAAAATGGAAATTTTCTGAAATCGGAGTTTCTAAAAATATAAGTTTTATAATGTAGGAATTCTTGAATAGAGGTTTTTAAAATGGACTTTTCTTAGAAGTTTATGAAAATAAAGTTTCTAACATCTTAAATTTTGAGTGAGTTTGTAATACTTTTTTTGTTTTGATGATTTGAATATCGTTCAACTAAGTGACTTTCAGGTGAGGAGGGGGATCACAATTGGACCATTTAAATTCCAAGCTCTCTTTTAATAGTTTAGGTTTTTTTCACTAAGTTTTTCAGTTTTGCGAATATGCAAACTAAGAAAACTCAAAAATAAGTAGGAATAAAAGCATTTAGAGGTGTAACTTTCCTCATTAGACTCTACTATATATAATCTAGAGATTTCCTAAGGTCAACTATTTTCGTAGGTTAATATGTTCCCTAACATAATCAACAGTCTAAAATCACATAATATCATAAAATTATCATTCTGACAACTTCAATATCCATAGTGAGCATTTCATAATTAACATGTATTCATAAAATCATAATTCGTGATTGTTAATTCAGATAATAATTTAATTAACATGGCAAATTACACATACTAATTCCATCATGCTTTTCACATAAATTATTAACACCTAGCAACACATATTCAACGTTAATAGATATATTATGCATGATTATTATTTTTTTACTTGGAGAAAGGAAGTCAAAGCGTGGAACTTTGACGTCGTGTAGTGGTGGTTTAAGAAACATTTTAAATATGCTTCTTTTTTTTTTTTTTTAAAAGATGTTTTAACGTAATCATAAACCCGGCCTTTAAAATTTTAATACAGACCATAACTCATAGAAATTCTTTATTTTTAAGGTGTCCGTAGAAATATAGACCCACTCTGATACCATTTGTAAAGACCCAAAAATTACCCTTTAAATCGTTAAATACGTATAGTAAATATAGAATTAAACTTTCATACAAAATATAAGTTTTATCCCAATTACAATAATTGAAAAAAGAAGGAAGAATTACTAAATCGTAAAAGTATATTAATAAGTTGTTCAATAATATCTTTATTATATCACCGGTGGCTTATTCTAAACTCCAATGCCTCGAACCTCAATTATTTAAAAGGGAGAAAGTCATAAATAATGGGATAAAATTCGAATAAGTGAGCCACGTACAAATCGTAATTTATATTTAAAATTTAAGAATTCTTAACATATATAAGGAGACACGTGGATTAGAAACCGAACATAGGTGGTTATAATCCCCGTACATAATCATAACATACATATGGAGGCACGGAAATTAAGAACCGTATTTCGTTGCTATAATTCCCATGCGTAGCGCAATTAAACTCCGATTTATTGAACTTAAGAATATAGAACCCATATCATATTCATAAATTAAATTTCGCATTTTAAATTATGAAAAACAATTTAACATACAACATTTGACTACATTTACCTCGTAAAATTGAAGAGGATTTCATAAAACACGTATGGAAGAACTTGGCCCCTAACAATCATTTATGAACTATGTGTGTGCAGTGTCGAGCAATCATAGTTACACACACACACACACACACACATAGTTGTTTACTTATTTAGGAATGAATCTTTCTAACTTATCTTTATACTAGTTTATTGCCCGTGCAATGCACGGGCAGTGTGGTTACGAAAGTAATGTTAGCGTTGGAAAAAAAATATATTTCTCCGCATTATGCGGAGACACAGAAGAAATTTTGAATTTATTATATGTATGTGTGGAATGAGTTTTTGTAAAATGTAAATAAGTAGAATATTTAACAAAAAAAAAAAGGAAATAAAAAA
>CAIGRS010298099.1:0-12210 GCA_903798395.1 Fraxinus floribunda
ATTTGCCAATCAATATATTTTCCAACACGTGCTGAACACGAAATTCTCATTTTACATGTTCACTCACAAGTCACAACTTAGTTACAGTGGAGACTGTTGGTGTCAAACAAGAATATTTTGAAATATTTATAAAATATGAATGAATACTAAAAAGATTTTATTAAATTTTGAGTTAAATAACACAAAAATGCTGCTTGCGCTTGACGGGTCCCTAACACAATGGTGGTCCCCAGCATTGTTATAAAAAAAATTAAATAGGCCCCACATGTGTGAGGGGCCTGTCAAGCAAGTCCATATACGAGCAACAAGGTTCTAAATAAAATACGTGGATGTGAAATATAGTTCATGTAGAAAAAAATGAGACTTGTGTTTAATGCTATTATGCTTAAGGCTGAACAAAACTTTCGAACGGGATTAGATCAAAACTGAATCGAATCAAATCAAGTGGTTCTTTTTAAATTAAATACCTGAACGTGTATCTGAATTGAGAATCGAAGGGTTCAGTTTGATTCTCGGTTGTAAACCAAGAACCGAAGAACCAAATATCCCTAATTTTTTTTTTATCTTAAATAAGTTAAATTATTATTTTTTTCTAAAAAAAATTGGTAATTAATTAATTTAGCTCAAACTTAAACTATGATTTTCCTATTTCTAATTTTCAATCCAAGTCTAGTTAATCAAATCGATCTAAATTTTACTCAAATATTTTATTCTATCATAGTGCTATTTCTGTTGGGAGAAATCGAATTGGAAGCCTCTATTTATTATTGTAAGTTTGATACATTCCTCTTCACGTGATTTTAACTGCCAAATCTATGAGAACTCAACAAAAAGAAACACAAAAGATGTCACGGAATTGGACTACATTATTTGGTAAGAGCTAAAATTGAACATGTCATTAGTTAAATTAATGTAGCATTGTTGTAGGTATTAAAAAAATTATTGTACGAAACCCCAGAATCAAATGGAATGGAATCAAACCGAATGAAATTGAGCTCGAACTGTTCCATAATTAAATTTGGACATGTCGGTTCCATTTACTAAATATCCGAAAATTCGGATATTATTAACAATTTCTGATTTTATGGATGAATTGCAAACTAGATAAAAAGATCACTTTGAAGCTAATTTTTTCGTGAAATACAATTTTACCTTCGGAAAATTCTATTTTTAACCTTAAAATTCCAAAATCCACATTACCCTGATTGATTTGTAAAGATAATTTTCATTACACTCTTAAAGCAGAAATTTTATTTTGGGAAATTAAAAGAAAAAATGATTATTCAATCTGTAAATACAAGAACAAAAATTCAAGAAAATAATCACAAGCATTTGAAAAATATCGATGATTTCATAATTTTATTTTCTTTTTTCTTTTACCTGAAAAAAAAAAGGACTAACCAACAAAGAGACTGTTACGGGCCTACGGAGGCCCTCCACCTCATCCACCATGTGTTGGACGAACTGATCTAAAGAGGTCACGTGGCAGACGAACCGAATTCTTGACAGACGAACTGATTCCATTACTCTGAACTGAAACGCTATTGCTGCCACTTGGTAGAAGAGCCGAACTCACCCGCTATTCACGGCGGATGCAAAGGCCTGCACGTTGCACTCATCGCGCTTCACAACCCGCCTCACACACCTCTACCACGATCTTTTGTGATGAGATCTCTCTAAAGTCAAGTCTTTGACTGATTGATGGGACGTGTGACAAGTTACAAACGGTCAACTCAATTAATATGTCAAATATCATTTAATACCCGTCAACTTATGGATTGACAGATTGACGCCTATGAAAAGATGACCCGTCCGGAATCCGAAGTCACGTGTCCCCCTCATCCAACGATTCTTCTTTCCTTTTTTCTAGTATAAATACCACCTCACTATTATATGGGAGAGATTCTCATTCTAATCTTTGCATTTTAGTCTTTTTAACTCTAAAAAGCCTTTCACTATATTTATACACATTCTCAACCACGTCCCCGTGACCATTTCATCGTCGGGCACCACTTTTCGGTTGACTGAAATACTGATTTGACCGTCGGAGTGCTCGTGGCTGCTTCCACACCCACCAGAAAAGCCAAAGGTCATGAGTGACTAACGGTGTACTACCGTGCGGATGGAGGAGCATACGTAAAGACTTATTCTGCTGGCCACATGTCGGAACCATTTCTCAAGGTCAACAGAGACTAACATTTCAAAGCTCATCTCAGTTAATGCTAACACTCACAAACTTCTAATCTGAAGGTAACGAAGTGTCGGAACCATTTTTCGAGGTCAACAGAGATTAACGTTTCAGAGCTCATCTCACTTGATGCTAATACTCACAAACTTCTAATCTGAAGGTAACGAAATGGAAGAATTGAAATTATCATTGCCATTATCTTCTCTTCAAACACAGAATTTAGCTTCTGTTTCATTTATTAATATTGTTCTGTACCATTCGACCATTCTTACAGAACATGCTACAAAAAGTCCACACAAAATATGCATCCATATAGATTTACGCATTTACTTTGCAATCTTAGGGGGAGAACCCCTCAAGGTTACAACCCTGATAAGTCCATCTTGCAACGTACTATAACAGACCATACAAAATATGCATGATCTACATACTTTCACACTAGTTATTTTGGAGCCTTATGGGGTAAACTCGTCAAGGTAACGATCCATGATAAGTGATGCAGAATCAAGGAATCCTGATTCACTTGATTCTGGTAGCACTGCTTCTTGTGCTTCTTGAACAATCTTCTCGATTACAGATTCCTTCCTCGATGTTTCCCGGAACATAATGCTTCCTATTTCAAAGGGAGTGAGCCCTCTCTCTGCCCCTTTCTTCAGAAGCATGGTGGAAAGGCGAAACACACGTGCACACTCGTGTGGAATGTTCCAGCCATATAACTTCAGAAGTTGAATATCTTTCTCAGCATCCAGGGACTTTATGTAAGCAATGGTATCAGGAGAAAAGGGCTGCTGAGCTTGAGGCCAGTAGAGCCAGTCGAATGTGCAATCTTCAAACTGCGATAAGGGGAATGACAAAAATATAAGAAAGGGAAAAGGCCAGGGGATATACGATACTAGGATGGTAGCTAAGCATTGATCAATCTTCACTGGTAGTTAGAGAAGCACAATCCTAGGAGAATTTCAAAACCCGATTACTAATATTTCTAAATTCCATTTCATAGTACCTTGACATCACAGCAGTTCCAGAAAATTCATAGACAAAATAACAAATTCGAAAAGTACTACATCCAATATTACACAAAAATTCAACACAGTTGTGCTGGCATAAGGCTAAGGGCATCTCCAAAGGTGACCAAAACACCAAAGTCAAATTTACCCTTTTCTCCATTTGCCAAACTAATTGATGGAGGATATTTGTGTCATTGTTATGTATTTTTTCATACAATAAAATTTTATTATTATAATAATTAATAATTTATGAATTAATTAAAATTGCAACACACAAAAAAAAAAATTTAATATATAACAAACACGATTATTTAACGTAATTATTTATTTAGTAATTTATGTATTTGTAAAATAAATAAATAAATAATTTTCAAATAAATAAATTATTAAGAAGAAAAAGATTAGAAAGTATTAATGTAATGGTTGGAGATGATTCTTAGTTTGGTACAAGATTTGGTGTAAAATGGTGCAAAACTTACCTCAAATTTTGGTGCAAGGTTGGAGACGGTCTAAAAGTATAAAAGCAGTCAATTAAAGTATCTTCAGAAACAAACCAATAGTCTGGCACGACAAATACTGAATATGGACAAGGAAAACAACACTTACATTCTCTGGCAAGCAGTAACCATGATCAATTGGAATAAGCACAATTCTACCCTTTTCGCCCTCTTTGTGAACCAAAATGTTGCCAGCATGCCTGTCTGCATTTGCCAACCTTATGTCAAGGACAGATATCTTGTGAACTTCTTCAACAGGAAAGGCACGAGGACCCATGTCCTCGCAACTACCCAAGTTCTTCACGAACATCTGCATTGACCCAATCTTATCAGATGCATATTGATAACCATCAGGATAGTTAAATCCTCTGTGCCGACATTTAACCATTACTGTGGGAGGAACCCCGGCAAAGCCTTTCTCGTCACTATGAAATGAACGTGGTCCTCCCTTTGGATGATCCAAAATATATGCTGCAACTTCCCTTAGGGCACCTTCCCCTACTCGGGTTCCCTTCTTTAGCCCTTCACCATTTGTGGACAAGGGTAGCCCTCGAGGATTATTTACAGCCATGGGCTCCTCATCAATAGGCTTGAAAACAGAAATATAGTCCTGACCGGACGAATCTGGCATAAAATAAGCACCCCCAGATCCCTCAGATGATCTAATAGGTTGCTTGCCTCTCTTGAGCCCATCAATCGAGGCAACAATTAGTTGCTTAATCACTGGCGACAATGAAATCTTGGAAACAGTCAATGGTTCTAAGACAAAATCATCTTGCAAAGATTTTGCAGGCACAATTTGAAGGGTCTCATTATGCATTCCCCGCCAAGAATCTACATCTACTGCATCACCTACCTTCTCCACATCTGATGCAACAATTGAAATTTCAAAATCTTTTTCAAGAGGTTTAGTCCTAACTTTGGCCGATTTACGGACCAACAAGTGAATAACTGCACCGCTATTGTTACATATATCGTCTATGATCCTCTGATCTTCAAGCTCCTCGCCATCACAGAACAACTCCTGATCCTTGAGATCGAAAAAACCATTCTCCCTCTTAGCAATTTGCTGCTTCACATATCTCACATTTTGTTTTCTCTCAACACGAAATTCAAACTTCTTACCACACACAGTCCGGACAGTGATGGCTTGGAGATCAGACAGCCGAAGAATCAAATGCAGCACATTCCCATCAGTGACACCATAGTCCCGCACGCAAGAATTGTTCCGAGACAATTCTTTCCCATCAAAGACAAGTTTCTGCTTTTTTACAAAGAACCCCTTGCGTGATTGAATTCTAAGCTTCACAGAAGCAATTGAATCTGACTCTAGAACACGCATCGGAATTACAGAACCACCAACAGTTAGGTAAATTAAGATAGAGTCGTTCGACTGGGGACCATGTTTAGCCGAATAACAACCCGGGAAATTCCAATGATCTTCAGAAACAGGACCAAGAGCAACACTAGCCATAGACACTGAAGCCTTAGACTACCAAAACTCGTCCTCCTATCCAATTGACAAGATCTATTTCTATTTCGATTTCAAGAATCAATCACAATATTACCAAGATTCAACATTCACATAATCAATCAATAAACTATCCCAAAGAACATATACTGATCACTGAATTCCACAATTTTCTAAGAACCAAAAACCATAGGTTTCACTGTTACTGGCAGGAAGTTAAACAAGCCCTATTCCAAGAAAGTGCAGAAATGCCCTAAAAAACACAAGAATTTTGGAAACAAACCCTAGAATCCAAAAACCCTAAAATCACAAACAATCAAGCACAAAAGATCAGGGCTTTGGTTGAATCTGAATTAAGGCCTAAAACATTCAACAAAACCCCCAATATTACAGAAAAAATCACATGATCAAGAAATTTTTTTTCCTGCAAATTTGAGGGCCCAAGGAAATGTGGGTTTTAGGCAAGAAATCAAATTTGAAAAATATTCCAAAAAGAGGGTAGACTAAAAGAAAATTTTGAATTTCTTACCGGAGGGAGAGAATCAGAGAATGCCCAAAAATCAATAAAATGTTGATTTTACNCAAATTTGAGGGCCCAAGGAAATGTGGGTTTTAGGCAAGAAATCAAATTTGAAAAATATTCCAAAAAGAGGGTAGACTAAAAGAAAATTTTGAATTTCTTACCGGAGGGAGAGAATCAGAGAATGCCCAAAAATCAATAAAATGTTGATTTTACGGCGAAATCAATCCAAGAAAATGCGAATTCAAACTACCCAAAATCCATTTTCTCCTTCTTACTTCTAATCATCAGGTCGAGTCTGAAACTTTGGTCCCAAGTTTTTTATTTTTCTTCCCTGTGACTCAGTTTTTAGTGTGTGAGCTGGTGTAAATAGAATGTTTATTAGCTTCCTATATAGAATTGGGAGAAGAGGTCCCACAGTCAAACTTTACCGGAGATGCGGGTGGTTTTTGACGCGTTAACTGTTCTAGAACTTTACACCAGTAAATTAAATAAAAATTCATAATAAAATATAAACGTCCCTTTTTAGTATTTTTTACAAATAAAATGGCGTTTTCAAATTTACCCTCCGCTAAAATTATAATTAAATTCTTCAATAAAATATATTATATGTAATTTCAAAACTTTTTCTTCCCTTTTAATCACACATTTTTCAAAAAAATAAATAAATTATTCCAGCTATAAAAATTTCAAATAATGGGACCGGAAACTTAATTTCTAAGAGAAATATGTATAGCAAAGAACTTAAAGAACACTGAACTTTATTTTCTTGATCATTATAATTTCGAATGATCTTATTGCGTTCAATCCTTTAACACGTAAGTGACTAACCTAAGATTAAAAAATATATATATAGCCAATCACGAATCTATCGAGAATAAAGTTTAATTTGTAACATATATCCATCATTAAGCCACTTTATAATTTTTGGAATAATATTTTTTTTTTAAGAATGTGTGGTTGAAAGGAAAAGAAAAGTTTTTATTTATATGCAATGTTATTTTATTGGAAAATACGTGATTCAAAAGAAGAAATAAAAAATATATTATACTTTTAATGGGAGGCCAAACGAGACTTATTCTTATGCTCGTCCACCCATTATTTGAGATTATAATTTTTGGAATTTTTTTTTTTTTTTAAGAATGAGTGGATAAAAATGAAAGATTTTTATTTATTTATTTATTTATGTGCAATATTACTTTATTGGAGAATATGCGAATGATAAAAAAAAAGGGAATAATTCTTATTCTCAGCGACATTGTTCCACAACACATTTATATTACTGGTTTTATCAACAAATCTCTCTTCTTTTTAAGTGCAAAATCTTTTTGGAGATTGATGTGTTCTAGAGAGTTCATTAAATATTTAGAGGGATTAAAATTAAATTTTTAATAAATTGTGATAAAAAAAAAATTTGAAATGTGTAGTTAAAAAGTTGTGGGACCCATGAAAGATGTGGTTAATATTGATTGTTTGACTTTAACTTGAATTAAAATAATATTTTAGTACAGTTTGATACACATTCTTTAAAATTTACTTTTTTAAAAACTTATTTTAAACTATATATTTTTTAATAGAATAATTTTATACGTATATTCATATTTTTTCTCGTTTTTTAATTATATATTTTTACAAGATCTGCATCAAACATATTAATTAACATAGAATTACACTACCCACATTTTTTTTTTTTTTGCCAGTTATCAGCCTTGTGCCAGAACGAGTTTAACATAATGAACTATAGTACAATGCTGATTAAATATCAGGGAGAATTTTTATTAACATGTGAGAATAACATTTGATATCAAAACATATACTTTTCTAACACTACGTTGATGATCTTAGCTCCTCGTTGGTGTAGATTAAAATAAGTTTTTAGTAAATTTTGATAAGAATTAAAAAAATGTGTGATTAAAAGATTGTGGGTCTCATGGAATGTGTTATTAAAATTAATTGTTAACTTTGACTTGAAATCTTAATCTGATTTTGATCTATATCGAACAAAAGCCTAGTAAGAGTACACGTTTTTAAACGAGATGTTCCCAAGGCTACGAGCACTAGGACATTAGATGGATCTAGGTGTTGGAATGGTTACATGCATGTAGTTCCACATTTTCAGTAGGAATGGTTACATTTTCTCCTACATGTTTCTTGGACAGAGAGAAAGAATTGGCTGTAAAATTCACATCAAAATCTCCAAAAGATTTGCACAATTTAGTGTGAAAATCCTTGAACCTCTCACTTGCAACATGAAAGTTATCGAAAGAACATAGGTTTTAGGGACTTCTTGGATCACTAGTTATTGGAATATATGATGATCAGGTTTTTTTATGTAGACAGAGCATATTGGCTAAGCTTAAAAGGTTTGCTTATAAGTAGTTTAGTAAGATTTTAAATAAATAAAGTTCTTAATAGTCAAAATTGGGATAAGTAATTTGTTTTGAATGTAAGAGTTATTTCCAGAAAAAAAAAAAGTAATTTTGTTAAAATTACGAAACAATATAATCAAATTATGCAAGGAGACAAACGATAATTAAAAATAATTTTACTTTTCCTTTTTAAGCTTAGGCAACCATACTATTAGTTTGCTTTGAAATAAAGGAAGTTCAATTGTAGAGCAAGAGAGGATGCAAAATAAGCAAAATTCATTTCAGTTATGCTACATATACAATTAGTTTGAATACTTTGTTAACAAATCAAATCAAGAACATGATATAGATTAATCCACATGGTATATGCCATCTCATCATCAGTACAATTAGTTTGACAGCTTTGTCAACAGGTCAAATCAAGGGCATGATGCTTGGTTTGACATCTTTGTTAACGGATCAAATCAAGGGCATGATGCATGCCACCTCATCTCATTTTTATAAAACTTAGAGTATATATTGACAAATTTTGTATGGTTTTGAGTTAAATAAAAAGTTTAACTTAAGAATTAGCATACAATCAACTATCTTAATACATACCCTTATTCGTTGAAACTCGTTATGTTTTCACCGCACATTGAAACTTCCGTGGATACACATTGCAACATGCGAATGATTTTTTGGCATTCTCTTACTGATATATATTTGACAACTCATATCATAAGAAATCGATATAATAATCATCGCAAAGAATCTTTTCGTTCTTCGCCATCTCATGGATAAGCTTTGCAACCACGTGTCCTCATCTCTTAGCCAAATTGAAATTTTATACCAATCTATCTATAAACATTTCAAAACTCAAATCATTAATTGGGAGTTTTTCTTGTTCTTTATGATTAAGCGCTTGTTTGGAGCACATTTTCAACTCATTTGTAGATATTTTTTATATCGGTAAACAACTATTTTATTATTTAAGATTGACAAAAGTCTGTCAAAGATTATTCATCTCTTACCCATCAGTACTCCAACTACCCATTTTTTTTTTTAAATGCTCCGTGATTTCTTTGCCATTACAGGGGTATAATTGGAAAACAAGAAAAAAATTTGACGGACTTTTGCCAAGTCGGTGTGAGAATCTTGAATAAAGAAAGAATTGTTTAATGTGCAACGATAAAAATAATGTCTACAAATAAGTTGAAAATGAACTCCAACAGGCGCTAGATTTTGAAATGACGCGGACTTTTCCTCGTCTATTAGCCAAATTGAATTTATTATCCATTTCTAGACTAAATTGCCCTCATCAAAATAGGGTGTACCTATAGTTGGATAATTATCCAACTCATGATCAACTTCTCACAACAAACGGCATTCAACCTATGCCCATGTTTCACAATTATTATTTTGGTAAAATGAAGTTTTGAATTTATTTATTTATTTATTTTTTTTTTGTGGAGAATGCACGGTAAAAAAGTAAGGAAAATTTTGAATTTACGTGCAAAAAATTTTATTGTGAGAATTTATGTGATTGAAAATGAGTACATAAAAAAAGAGTTTTGAAACAATGATTGTCAAATATTATCACTTAAAAATATTAAGGTAGCCTACTTTGTAGGCGTCTCCCTTGTTAGGTAAAAGAAACAAGAAAATAAATTTATGAAAGCATTCATATTATTCAATTTCTTGATTATTTTCTCGAATTTTTTACTTGTAATCATATGGGGGAAATTATCATTTTTATATTTAACCCATGTTCGGTGGAGATTAAAATAAGATTTTTAGTAGATTTTAATAAAAATTAATGAAATGTATGGTTTAAAAGTTGTAGATCTCATAAAATGTGATGTTAAGATTAGTTGTTAACTTTAACTTATATTAAAATTTGAATTTGAATTTTTTTATCAAACAGGGGCCTAATTTCCCAAATTAGAATTTTTCGGGTTAAGAGTGTAATGTTTGAAACTTATCAAAGGCACTATTATCATTTTAGAAATCATTTGTGGTAATGTAGATTTTGGAATTTAAGGTAAAGGTAAAGTTTGGGGTGTTGGAATTATGAACCCAAAGTTTTAATGAAGCCCAATTACACAGGTCCCAAGATCGTCTTTTGTGTGAAACCCTAGTTCTTTCTTTCTCTCTCGACCGCGATATTTTGGAGTGAATGATCTGTAATTTATGAGTGAAATTCTTATAGTGAGGAAGAAAGAGATTAGTTTGATCTCTTAGTGAAATTGTGTTGTATTTTGAATAGAGTTGTTTGTGTGTTGAAGATGAACATTCTGCATTGTTCTGTAACTTTATTTTTGCCTGTTTTTGGGCCGTTTCTAGTGGATACGAGCAATATCCTAACGGATGATCAAGGGGGGATTAGGCGTTAGAAATGGTCGCCGAATCTCCAGGACCTTTGGCCGAAAAATTCCTTTTTATTCTTATTCTTTTCTGCAATTACTTTGTTATTTTCTGTTTAATTTGAAAGAATCACAACTTAAATTGTTTTATCTGGAACCAGCAGTGGTATCAGAATTTTCTTGAAAATTTTCTTTTCTCACAATTTATTCTTGTGACTCTTCAATTTTTGAAAATATTAGATCTAACAGATCTTTTGTTGTTCTACAGTGAGAAAGATTATTCGATTGAAATCTTGTTTCGATTCTTGGTATTTCTTGATTACATCATACATTACTTGTAGTTCTAGTAACGATTTCTCAAACATTTGTTGTATTCTTGATAATATCTAGTTTATCAAGTTACTAATTTAGGGATTTTATGAAAATCTCATTAATTTACATTTGTCTAAGGTTCCCTGATAGGCCCCTAAAATATGAGGGAATCTGGGTTTTGGTTTAAGAAATCTATTTAGGTTTTTGATTTGTAACCTTCATTTACATGGTGTATGCCGTGTTTTTCGATTTCTTGAATTGATAATCATAGATATTAAACTACTATGAATTCTTGATTTGTGATATAATTCTCATACAGTGTATATACTTTGTGTATAAATCTGCATACATATCCTAAATTTGTTTATTGTTGTTTACTGTGTGTAAACATTATGGCTGTGCACCTTTGTTGGATATACAATATTACCTGTGATCTGTTTAAATTGAAACAACTTGTACTTTCTTATTTGCCTTCCTTATTGGACACAATTGTAACACGTTTGCACAGTATGACCACTAAAATTGATGTTCAAAATTGGGATGGCAAATGAGATTTTAGTGTCTGGAGCCAAAAAAATGAAAGCTTTTTTTGATGTAGCTAAAATGTGCTAAAGTTATTGATAAGTCTTGGCTTGAAACCTTATCTGAAGTTAGGAAGTCTGTACAAGATGAATTAGCCTAGAGTACCTTGTTTCTTCATTTGTCTTACTCGGTTATTAGAAAGATAGGAGAGACTGGAACTGCTACCGAGTTATGGGCAACTCTACGGAAACAATATGTCTCTAAGTCTTTATCTTATAAATGTTTTCTTTGGAAACAGTTCTTCGGTCATAAGTTTCATCCTAGTGCTGACTTAGAAGAGAACATGGATAGGTTTAATAAGATCTCTAAGGATTCTATTAGTTGTGGGAAAAAGATCTCTGATGATCAAAAAGTAGTTGGTATACTAAATGCTCTTGGTGATAAGTATAAGGATGTCAAAAATACCTTAGATATGGTAGAAGTGAATTAACCGTTGATATAAGAATGACGGCCAGAGTTTTCTTTTCTCGTGCTAGCAAGAACTATGAAAATTTCATCACTATTTTCAAATCTTAGAAACCTATTAATATAAGTTCAAGCGGGCTCGGCCCGTCTCTTAAACTAAACCCAATCCAATATTTAATTAATCAAATTAATTAAATTTGGTCCATGAATTAATTCAATTAATTCATTCGTACATTTTAATAAGTAACTCAATTAATTAATTATTTAATACTTGTCAATTAATTAATTGGTAAATCTCATTCTTCTAGTTCTCTTTTGTGTGTGACCCATTAGGTTCCCAATCACGATATCTAACGACGTGAATTATTATTTTGATCTAATCAAAAATTGATAAATTAAAATACCCCTTTTAATTTATCATCAATTCACATTCGTTGTCCCAGATTGACATCTAGCAATGTGTCAGGGCAATACATATGACGGAAAATGTCATGTGGTATGACAAACCAAACTT
>CAIGRS010298127.1:0-15836 GCA_903798395.1 Fraxinus floribunda
TTAGAAAACACCTCAAATCATATTTGTATCCAATTCATCCGTACTTGCATAATTATCATCAATTTACTTATAATTTCATCAACATAAACACTTTCCTTTATTTGTTTCGGTCAATATAATTAGAATTAGAACTAATAAATCCCTGTGAGAACGATACGTGGACTCAAAAATTCATTTTACTACTTGTTAACGAACCGTACACTTGCGGTGATTTTAATTTGAATAGATATTTTCGTGAATAGAAGCCCATTTTTTGAAGTTTAGTCTGGATGAATCCACACTTTTTCAGTTCCAACATGCCACTTAAGAAGCCAAGGCAGTGGAATATGCTGGGGATGTGATTGCATGGCTGTTGCTGTTAATGTATAATCTTGTGGCCTTTACTTGTACTTTGTATCAAAACATGGCTTCCTTTTTGCTATGGCAATTCAAAATGACTCCCTCACCGCCTCTCCATCCCCCAGAATTTTTCTTGGTTAATATAGTATGGGTAAATATTTAAGGCAGTCCTAAGTTACCCTCATTTACTACAATTTGCATACATTGGGGACATTCGAGAACTAATCTATGATGCTAATAACACACTGTTATAATGTGCAGTCACGTGGATATTTTTGACCTTTGGTTTGATTGTTGATTGCCGTTGTGATATCCGTGACAAAGGAAGGTGTAAAATTATCGACAAGAGGAGACATTGGGACAGCAAATGTTGTTTGCAGGCAAAATACAACAGTGGACAAGGTACAGTTGCCTTTCTGCCTCATATTATGCAAACTGTTAGTGCAGTTGTTGTCGCTCCCTTGTTAATGGCATGATGGTGAATGATTTATTTTCTAATATGCAGCCAGAGGATGCAACAATCATAGAGATGAATGAGCCAGTATCACTGACATTTGGGCTGAGGTACCTGAACTCCTTCACCAAGGCAACTCCATTATCGAACATGGTTACTGTTACTCCTAAAAGATTCGTACTATGAGACGGGGAGGGAGTTCCTTATTCACCGCCAGTCCCGACGAACCGATGCGGCACGACAGGACGATCTCCAACTTAAAGAGAACCCGTCCGAACTCCCAGGGTAAAGGAGGTGCCACATATCCGAACCCATTCGCCTAGGGAGCACATGATTAGACAGCTTGATTTGACCACTCGCCTCAGCGCCACCTTCTACCCCACTCTACACAGTCACGTCGCAGGCCTATCATGAAGATATGAAGATCCAAGCATTTATGGTCTGATTAATATATGATTGATGTAAGACGTTTAGATTAGGTGGTGACAAGACACGTATCGCTTCATCCTACGGTCCCTATTAATTGTACACTACTATATAAAGGAATGTACATCGTTGATTCAGGGTTAATGAAAATTTAACATTTCAAACTACAAAAAATCAGACTCTTCGTATTAAGAGGGGCTCGCCAAAGCCGACCCTTTGGCACAAATCAAAAAGATTCATTAGAGGACGAATTCTTGAAAAAACTACCTCTAGCTATTGGACCATTTTTTGGGGTCAACAGTTACTATCAGCTTGTCATCGGAGCTTCCAGTTGTAGTCGAGTACAAGATTGCTGAGATGGGTTATATCAGGTTCTACTTGGCACCCAAGATAGAAGAGGATGATGAAGCCTCTAAGCCTCGAGTTTATTTCCTGGGGTTTTCACCTCAACATCTAGTTGCTGTAGAAATCCTTGATTTTGTATCAATTTTTAATGTTAATAGATTTCTTGCCAGTTTTAATTAAAAGGAATCTGCAAGGAAGTGATAATACATTAGATTCCAGTTACCTTTTTGTAACATTTGAGTTTCCAATTTTAAATTTTTCACTTGATTTTTAATCGACGGAATCTTTTTACATTTCTGTTACAAAAGTAACGTGTTTGCATGCAATGGGATCATGAATTTAACTTATGAGAGGGAAAAAATTAATCCCATTTGCTTGGAGAAACAGGAGTAACATATATTGCTGTTAAAATATAAGAAAGCGTTGCACAAATATTTTACTATACCTTCCCCAATCTCTAGTTCTTGACAGAAAACAAATCAAAAGTCATGAAAATAAAAACTAGAAAATTGCATTTCGACCGAAGTCGATTAATACCTATGGATATATTATTATATGATAACTTAGAAGATCCAGAATGATAGATGAAGACCCCAGTCTCAAGCCACCACAAAAGCACTTGAAGAACCTGTAAAATGCTTGATCGACCCCAAAAGACTCTTTGCAGAACCAAAATGCCTTATTCTATATACACCTGAAGCAACCGTTCCCGGTATTCTCCATTCTATGGTTGCATGACTTAGAGGACTAAGTTTAGCAGGTCTTGACCAAATAAATCGAAGGCAAAAATCATCATCATCATAAGCAGGAACCCACGAATCCTTCCCTCGAAGAATCTCCACGAGAGCAAATGTACCTTCAATCATGAGGTCATTTCTTGGGTTCGCTGACCAGAAAACAACTGTTACATTGTCACCTCTCTTGAAGGTCGAGTTCTTGGGTACATCAACGCTAACATCACCAAAGTTCACACCGAGAGGAGTTGCATCCACCACGACTGGTGTTAGAAAGCCTATTTGTTTGTCTAGTAGATCTGGGGGTTGGGGACCTGACTGCACGGGTTTTCCGCTGATTAGGGCCGCTGCAAGCTTCTTGAACTCCTGAATGTAGGCACTGAGAGTATATGGACCAAACAGTGTTGAGGCACCCTGTAAAGGACGAAGACATGTCATGGATTGCAAAAAACATTAGGTGAGAAATTTATCTAGGTGAATTTTTTATGACTCATTAGGAGGAATTAATTTTAGTTCTCCAAAATGTAACAAGTTTTCATTTTCAGATCCATTCACATTGTTTTCTAGAAATTGGATACTAGCTAGCTACTGTCTATTAGAGGAAAACCTCCAATTCTTGCAACATATATGATTGCCAGTTTTAATTGGCCTGAGATAATCTTCAAAGGTGTTCGTAGAGTTAGTTTTTCTAGTTTACTGGAGTCAATAATTCAACATTACAGCAATGGTTGTCGACTAGCTATTAAAGTTGTTCATTTCATTATGTGAAATTTTGGACCACGTGCTGTTTACTGTCTTCTTATTATGATCAAGTCACTGACCTCGTATCTCTGCATCTGGTACTCCTCGAAGGTTGTTACATATTGGGAGTATGTATTTGTCAGGCCTGCTATTACTACATGAACATTTGCATCAAATTCTTTGCTACTTCCACTTGTGAGCACTGTTTTCACGGCATCTCGGAGCCGTCTTCCAGACATCGTTGTGAATTCTGTCGCGTAAAATCATAAGGTCAACATTCATGAAAAATAAAATATTAGTCATCATAAAAAATGGCTTCAAATTTTACTCATCTTAGGATAATAAAAACATATAGTATATTTTCACTCAAGGAAGTCCACGTTAAATTTGTGATCGACTTAAAATTTTATGGAACTTTGAGGGCATAAAAATAAGAACAGTACGCGCACAGCTAGTTCAATCATATAAATGGACAGTGTGGTATAGCAGCTAAAAATAAGTTAAGTTTCTACCTCCGGGTACACTGAGAATGACCAGCTGCCCAATCCTCAGAATCTGGACTGGAAGTATTGCAGGCTGCAAAACCAAAGGAGAAACCAAATTATCATCAATCTTTGTACAGAAGAACAAGAGTTGAGAGGAGAAAATGATTCCTTCATAATAGAATAAAAAATATGACTTCCAAGCATCGATGAATACTATTTATCTTTTCAGCATATTCATAACGGGAGGTCAAATTTCCATCCACTGTTTGTTTCCCTTAGAGAGGACTACAAGATTTAGGCACAATTTTCCTGGCATTATTAGTAAGGCCGAGCCAATATAATCTCAGCTATACCATCAGGAAGTAAAACCAACATAGGGCATGCTTGGCTAAGGTTAAAGAAAAGTAAAATATACTTATCCTTTTTTTGCCATATATGCAGGATGCAGCTATTTCAGAAGTTAGTTTTTTGAGTTACTTCAAAATCTTATTTCCAAAAGTGTACTTCCATTTTTTTTTATTTTTTTAAAAAAAAACTTAGCCAAACATGCTCAATTAATCTAAATGATATTAGGCATCTGTTTGGTACACATTCTTTTAAAATACATTCTTTCAAAACTCCTTTTCAACCCCACATTTTTCAATAAAAAAATATTTTCCATCACATCAATAACCTTTCCTTACTTTTTAACCTCATATCACTATTTAAAATACATTTTTTTTCAATAATATCCATCAAACACACCTTGGGCCCTGTTTGGTGGCCTTCAATTTGTGAAAATTTATGTTTTGACTAGTATTTTTTGGAGAATGTGTTGTTAAAAAGTAGAAAAAAGTTTAGGATTTACGTGTAGAATATTTTATTCTGTGAATGTGTGATTGAAAATGAGTATGAAAAATAAATTAATGTAAATTAAATCTAAGGCCGCCAAACAGGGACCTTCCACCTGAATATGAATTAATAGCTCACCTCCACTAAAAGTGTAGATAATGTGGAATAGAGTAATCTGACAATATCTACTATTTCTGTTTTTAATTATTCCCCACTCACTCTATTTTTTCCCATTGTGTAATAGCAGCTAAATTTTGTCAGCCTTGATCATAAATAATTGGTGTTTTTGCTTTTAGGAAACTAAAATGGAAATATAAGATGGTATGATCTGAGAATAAACAAAAATGTTTCATTACGACAATATATTCAAATTAGTGTTCTCATGCACCCCTAATAATCTAATCTCAAGGAGTGGTACATACAAAGCTTGCCTACTTACAGTGAATTATCAATAAAATGAAAAATTTTATGGAAACATCTGCATTAATTATGTGATATCTATTAAGAAATTCTGGCTAACAAAACAATAACTATTAACATTTCAGGCTCATGCTGTTTATACATCATGTAGAAGAAGATTACTATTTACTCATGGAGACAAAAATTGAAGAGATTTGACTTTTTCGGATTGCAATTTGCTTTCTATTGCAAAATGTCTAAAAGATTGCATAATCAAACCATAACAGAAAATAAAAAATACCATTATGGTAACTCACCGCCCAATCATAAGGCAATTTCATTTCACCAGTATCAAGCAGAATGGGCTTTGGACGTTGACAATCAACTTGTTTTTGGTCTGGTGTTTTAAGTAAGTTCCTTACCAGCCTCCAAAATGCATTCCCCTGGATGGAGAGAGAGAGAGAACATAAGTATGCTACTTTGCTAGATGATAGCATAGAGCTGTGATTATACAACATGCATCAAACAGCAGTACCTTGTCATCTCCCTGCTTAAAATCAAATGCACCAGGTCCATCAGTTGTACCAGCAGCAAATGCAAACCCCATTGCAGCTGGACAGGTTTTCACAACCTCATTACCTCCACCCTGTTTAGAAATTGTCACCTCAAGGTTGGAGAAGTTCAGATAAGTATGGCGATAATCGACCTTTCCCTTCAATTTTTCTGATGCTTTGTCGAAAAGTTCCACTGCTTTTTTGAATTGTCTATCACCAATGATACGTGTACTTTCAAATTCATCCGGGTATCTGCCATGCAAGTAAGAGACGAGATAGTTTCAGGACAATGTATGGTCAACTTCTGAAAACTACAATGTAGTAGCGATTTTATTTCTGCCATATGACAAAGAGCATGTTTGGCTAAGCTTAAAAAGTCAATAAGTAAGTTTTGAAATAATTAATTTTGTTGTATTTCGAAAGATTAGCCAAACTTTCTCAAACTGTGAAAATATGCATACCCAGGACCTCGCCCATAGCACAACTCATTCTTCCCACCACAGGTACTATGATTGAAGTCACAAGGTAATCCGGTATCTATGCAGAAGGCCCCGAGCACATTCGGGCTAACATCCCCACAATTGGTTTGACAAAATGCTGACACAAATCTAGGCCTACCAGCTTGACTGAGAGTACTCCTTATACGTATCAGTTTGCCTGAACCAGATTGGAAAGAAGCAGCAAGTTCATGTAATTCATGATCTGTATTTAGACAGCCACAAAGATAGATAAGCGTGAATCAGTTGAAATTCTTTCGTCCATTATCACAGATGATACTGTTAGAGTGATTAAAAGTTACTTTTCCAGAAAGTAATTAAAGTTTTACTTATGCAAACAGGTGAGTTTGACTAATAAACAACCACAAAAACCACAAACGAGTAAGCACAAACTAACATGCTTCTATGACTACTTTACACATCCATTCCTGCACAGTATTGTAAAGTATTAATTGAGAGAGAACTTACCTAAGCTATATAAAATCTAAGGAACTTAGGTTTTAGTTGACTATAGCCAAAGCAATGGACTTGAAGAGGTTCCATAGCCAGCACTAAGCTGGAAACAGTACCCTGCCCTGGATCAGTCAGGAATATTGGCAGAAAACAAGAACCTAAATGCATATACAATTCTCCAAGGTAAAATGCTTTCATAATTCAAAATGGTAAGTAGCTAGATATGGTATAAGATTTTTTCAAGTCAAAACCTTGTTATCAGACATCTATGAACAGGAAACACGTGATCACAATATTCTACAAGTCAATTCGAAAATTGTTATTGTATTTTATGCATAAAACAGATAAGTATTCAGATAAGTATCTAGAAACTTACGATTTTCATGAACTGGAATCATGTTTGAGGCTGTTAATGGGGTATCTTCACCATTGGATACATAAGAAAGTATCTTTCCACTATTGTTCTGATCAAACCAGTCTTCCATAAAACGTGCAGCAGCTCCTTTGTTGTCCCCGCTTACCAATGAGTTTGTACGGCTCATAGAAGTTCCATGGGTAGCAAACCAATTGAAGCTACCGACTGGACCTCGTTCATCATCAACAAACTTCAAAAGGGTCATATCTTTATCGACATCATATTTGTATTTCCTGCGTTCTTCTGCAGGATTATTGAGATAAGCACTCGGACTACGATTAACCCCAGCATCTAAAAGTTCACCTGTAGTTTGAGGTCAAAACTGATCACAATAATATATAGAGGTCAAAAAGAGAGAGTACCCACAATTTTCTTCAAGATACCACTCACAAACTCTTGAACGTCATTTCCCAGAAACGGGCATAACAGTTTAAACTATAAAAGCAAACACGAAGCAGGCTAAACGAAGTGATCCATAGTTATTCTGCTATTGATGGCACTTGATAATATGCAGTTGAACAATTGGAGCAAGAATGAGAAGTTATTTTAAAAACAATCCACGACCTTGAGTATGAGACAAGCTAATAAAGGTATGTTTAAGTTCAATTCAAGATAGGCAAACATAAAGAAACTTGGGGTTGAATCGAAAAAAAAGGTTAATTAAAGATATTACGCTCTTAGTTAACAAATATAGCCTTAAAATGTATAATCCACATGAAGTAGGGAAAATGTAGAACCAATTCTATAGTATTTCACTGTGGAACAATAGCATATTTAGCAAACATCACCCAAGGAAATTTCATATGCCAAATGAATCAAATGAAAAATTACTTCATGAGACAAGAGGATAACATATGCTTTCCTCAAAATTATGTCCATAGCGAATATGCTTTAGCAGCAAAATAACATACTGAGCCCAAACTTGAGTGTTTAAAAAGTAAACTTTATTTAGTAAGATACGGACTACAAAATGCTGCAAGATGGTACCCAGAAGGTCCATTTATAACACTACAATATGAGAAGGAAAACTCGTTGAAAGAGAACCTGGAGACTGGATTTGAAACAGTGACAACTCTATCAAACATAAATAAGAAAACTACTATTGATCATGGATTATGAGTCTAAATATCACATTCCATTACCTTTGTTCACATATATTGATCCAGGACGAAGGTTACTGTGAGCTTGTACAATGCTTTGCTCAATTCCATCAACAAGAGCATCAAAAGATTGACGCACAAAACCAAGTGATGTTACGATATATACAACATATTGAAGATAACCACCAGGGCCGGCATGTGTGTGAATTCCACTAATAGCAACATTACTTTCTGAGTAAAGATTTCCATACCTAGAAAAGCAACAAGGATATGCTTAATTCGATATCCACAATATAAACAACACAGAAAGTGTCTACAACAAATAGCAACAATTTAAGCCTTATTCCTAATAAATTGGAGTCATCTAGGTAAATCCTTATCTTCCTTTCCGATCTATTCTTTACTAGAAGTCTAGATCTACTGAGATATTTAAAGCAACAATATTCTAATTTACTTCTTTGTTTGCACAAGAATTGCCAACTCAACGCATGGAAAATCACTTAGGCACCACAATATATATATAGCAAACCAGGTGGGGATGCGGAGGGTAAAACTTAATTTGACTACCTTGCTTTCAACCTCTCAAGTACTTTAATTGTCACCAGTTGTGAGGCCATGCAAGCATCGAGATTCACAAATACAACCCGATTTCCTTGTGGTTCTGCTACAATGAAAGAACGAGCTCGCAACCTAAAGTGAACTCCAGAAGCAATCTGGTCTGTGCTAGCATATCCCATCATGTTGACATCAGCTGCTGGCCCCGTAATGTCATAGCTTCCGAGCCCAATTAAGTACTTGGAAGCTGAGAATACTCCTTTACTGTTCTCTAGCAGGAGTAACAGCAATATCGGAAACCAAATCATTCGAAGTGATCCAGCCATCATGCTCTACCAAGTAGCCAGAGTATACCTCAATAAGATGTCACAGTTTCCTTCATTAATGAAATAATCCGTGTAAATATTTCTTTATATCATAAACAAACATATTAAGAAATCAAAACCACGCTTGATTAGTATTAGGAATAAGAAAAAGTATTATACGTCCAACAAGGGGGAAATGAAAATTTCAATATAATTGTCTAAATGAAATGATCAATAAATTGAAATATAAAGAAAGACTGGAGTCAAATTTAACTGCTTACAGCAGAACTCCAAAGCACTAAGAAATGGTAAGCATTAGATAAATCTATAAATATTGACAATAACGATGCTTTTGTTGAGATATGTACGTACAAAAGAAAGGGCAAAAATTTAAAAATAAATAAATATCAGAATCTGACGTATGCCATGGGATGTCTGGAATACGACCTAATGTGTGATAAATGACAAAACAGGAAAGAGAGTCCATTCAATTATTGCGTTACGATTCGGTAATGACATGAATTTGATTGAAACTCAATTACTAATCAATTCAAAACATTCAAATAAGATTGGTTTTGGTAAGTTATACAAATTATATATATAATGCATAAATCCTCAATAGACAATGTAAAAAAGATTGGTTTTGCAAAGTTAAAATCCCATGTTAATTAAATATGAAGAAGTTTCCCTCTAAAAGCTCTTTTTAAGATAAAAGCCCAAACTCAACTGAGCTCAAAAATCTCAATCAGGCATTTCCACGAACAAGAGGTTGGATTTCAAGATTTGTGTCCTCAAACAATCTACTAGTCTGACAAGGGTAAAATGTCACACTGATTAAATACGAAAACAAACACAAAACCCATAAACAAACATGAGAGAGCTTCAACAATTTACCTTAGCATACAGAAAGAATCCAGAATTCCCAATGAATGAAATCTGATAACTAAGTTTTCTGCTTCACTCCACGACTTCGTATTCAAGTGCGTGTTGTGTGCGAGAGATGAGGGATGAAAGAAACCCTTGTGTAATATGTAAGATGAAGTGGCGGAGAAGTGAAGAATGTGAACATGCCTTGTTCACATTGGCAGGTCTTAACTTTTGGGCAGTGTTCTCCATTGAATTCACACAACTGTACAAATGATATTTCTTTCTCGATACGGAATACAAAAAAATTATCATAAACTTAAAGAATAATAAAACATTATTTTCTTCTCCAAATGATGCTTTCTTTCTTTTCTTCTTCTTCTTTTTTTTTTTAACTCAAGATGAAAAAGGTGCACGCTTAACGGGTTTTCATGGAAGATTCTATCATGAGTCCATGACGTTCGAGTTTGAGTAGAAGGGAGTTGGTGTGCACATAAATTCACTCAGATTTTAGCCCATGTCTGTGTAGTTGAGAAATAAAGTTTTGGAAAATTAATTAAGTACAGATTTTATACAAAATTTCAAAATCTATCTCAAATAAAATAGTCCCACATGAGTAAAATATTACCAAAAATATCTCCTCTCCCACACCCATCTATAATGTGAGTTGTACGTGAAGTACATAGATATAAATCCCTGTACTTACAACATGGTCCTAAAGTTTTAGGGCTGGCTCAGGAGTTTCAACTTATATAATAAGCTGATCAATTTTGATTATAATTTTAATAACCATTTTTAATATTGTCTAATCTATACCTGAGAATTTCTTATCCATCTTGAAAGTTTTTTTAAAAGAAAAAAATTACATATATATGCCCCTTTAGTTACACTTTCAATTTATAATTTTTTATATGAATTTTTTTTCCTCATAAGTGATATTATTATAAGTATTTTTTTTTTTTACATATAAGTTAATATTTAACTTAAAAATTAAGTAAAGTTAAATATCTACTTAAACTTTTAAGTTAATATTTTTAACTTAGAAGTGAATTTTATACATTTAAATTATTTCAAGCGAATTTTTTGTTTATAAATGATATAATATGCATTGTTAATTAACCACGCGGACAAATAGGGTCAACACTCTAAAAAATACGCTACACATCTACCATCACGAAGTCATCACCCCGGTGAGACCAACGACCCCTCGGGAGGCCGTCGACCCCCATGAGGCCCTCTACATTCACGTGGCCCGTCTACTAGCATAAGGCTGTCTGACTCCACTGGACCGTCGGCCTCGTGGATTCGTCGACCCACATGCCTATCGCGTGAAGCTGTAGACCCCATGTCTATCGCAAGAGGTCAACGCCATACTTAATCATACAAATGAAGATGTACTGACAAAAACCGTCCAACAGCGAACGTAAGTACAACCAATCACTTGAGGAGTGTGAGTCATTCTACCTGAATGTGGGGGAAATGGGAAGACTTACGTAGGACAAGTGGCACCAGCAACCGCCAAATGCACGCGTAGCCACAGGTGCCTATAAATATCTTCAAGGTAAGAAATGTTGGATTTCTTGAAACCCTGAACTGTTGAACTTACATTATACTATCTTCCACTTTTCTAAGTCACCAACTGATTCTCACGCCGAATGTACAACGGGGGAGAAAGCTCCGACCTCTTTTTGCAGGTAGCAACCACTGACCGGAGCAGCTGGACCACCGCACTCGGTAAGGTAAACATGGAAGACAATCTCGCAAACATTTCAATAAATAATTCTTTTTATTTGATAAGTGATTTTATTTTTCTTATTAGTAGTATTATTATTTTATAAACATTTTTTTTTCATGAAAGAGTGATTTTTTAATTATAATGTAATTTTTCTTATCTTATAAGTAATATCTTACTTATAATTATTTTTTAAATTATAATATTTTTTTTGCTTATAAATAACTTTTTAGTTATTATACTTTTATTTATAAGTTAATTTTGAAGTAAATATGTTGGATGATGGAATAATTATTTTTTATAAGGTAAAATTAGAAGATAATATGAGAAACAGCCAAAATTAGCTAATTGATGAGTTGAGAAAATCGATCAAAATTACACTATACCAATTTTGGATGATTTTTAAACCATTCAAAATCAATTCCCAGAAAACTAATGAGCACCGATTTTTCGATTCTTGGTGAAAAAAAAAACTCCCAATAGGTCCTTAGCAAATTTTGGGGCATGTTTGGGTCGAATTAAAATTTTATTTTAATCCAAGTCAAAGTCAAACAATCAATATCAACTAGATCTTTCGTGGGTTCCACATCTTTTCAACAACACATTCAAAAATTTATATCACAATCCACTAAAATTTTTATTTTAATCCACACCAAACACCTTGATAAAAATCGATCAAATATGTGTTTGAAAATTTATTTATCTCATAAAATGAGTGATTAAAACTAATTGTTGAATTTAACTTAAATTTTTAGCAAATTTTAACCCAGCCAAAACAATTTTCTGAATAGTGATTTCTAAAAATTGTGTAGTTAAAAAAAAAGAAGAAAATATTTGAATTTATGTTTAGAATATTTTATTATGTAAATGTGTGATGAAAATGAGTACGGAAAAAAAGAGTTAAAATAATGATAATTAAACAAATCTACACAAACGGAAACTTCTCATGACAATAGATACTTTGTTGAATAGCATAGCAGAGAGATGTGTACATAAATTCACTTAGGCCCTGTTGATTGCAACGAATTTTATGAAAAATGTCATATCCGAGAAAAACGAATTTCACTTTGACGGTTTGATTGCAACGTAGAAATGAAAATCGAATTCTAAGGTACATTCACTTTAAACTGCATTTTCTTATTTTCATGGAAAACGAATTCATATGAGTTTGGTGATTTTTTTTTTTTTCAACTAACATGAAATTTGAATTCTTTTCTACATTTGCCTATTAAAACTTAGATCTACTTCCCATGAGAGTAGGTACAATGTTTAAGGCATGGTAGGGTAGACAATAGGACAAAAACTAGATACCTTATTAATATGGTACGAAGTGGGGGAGGGGGGGAGGTGTGGACATAAATTCACTTAGATCCACTTCTCATGAGTGTAGGTACAATGTTTTGAGGCACAATCAATTATGCTACATGTACACTTCATTTGACATCAAGTTGACATTGTGCCACGTATTGTGACATGAGCGGACAATTTTAAGATAAAATATGCTTTCCCGCCCATTTGTATTTGAAAATACCTGGAGTGTCAAACTCCATGTCAACCAATTAATGTACAAGAAGCTTTATTCGAGGCACAATAGGGATGATAACGGGATGAAAAAGAAGGATTTAATGTACTGTACTTGCTCGAATCCCTATTTCAGGAGATGACATAGGGATCACACACACACACACACAAACAATTTTTTTTCTTTGTAAATTTATTGCTTGTTGGAGCCCCATTTTTTTTTAAAATTCATTTTCAATCAAATATTTTTACACGTAAAGCGATTTTTTTTTTTTAAATCATACATTCTCCCAAAATCACTATTCTAAAATGTATTTTTCCCCAAAATGGGGCTCAAACAAGGGCTCAATATCTTTTGGGAATTAGGAAGTTAAATGTTTAAAAAATCAGCAAATTTATACAATGGTCACGATTTACTTACTAAATTTTAAATTATTTTCACGGTGTTCACTGAGCTTTATCCTTTTGCATTCCATCTATCACCCTAACAAATCCGTTACTTGATAGCTGACAAGACTAACGAAAATCCACGTGGCAAATTATGATCGTTAAAAAAATTACAACTCAGCCAAATCAATGTTTCAGTATTCATCCAACATATATTTGGTCAAAGTTAGTACTTATCAAATTGCAAAATACTTCCCAATGGCCGTCCATCTTTGAGACGTTGCACTCCATCCATCATCCCCCAGATTCGTTCCTTTCATATTGCATGAAAATCTCACGTAGCAAGTTATGATCTTTAAAAATCTTCCAACTCATACAAACCCTAAACTTACCAAAACCACCATATGTGAAAAACGACTTCCACAGTCCCATAAATTTTTTTAATCCCCAATAATTCGTCCCTAATTTCAATCCTAAAAAACCTAGCTCGCAATTCATTCATCTCACCTACTATAGCTAAATTGTGTATTAAGACAGTCAATTGTTGGGAAATATGCGGGAAGCTAATACTCTTAAAGTCATATCCCCAATTGTACCATGTGTTCGTTGCCTCTTTAATTACAATCTTCCATTTAGGCGTGTATCCAACTATTTGAGGAATGATATGTCATCAAACTCCAGTCAAATTGATGAATGAAGAATAACAAATATGAGCACAACCCAGAAGGTGTTCCATCCGTACACCTACAGTCGAGATTCAATGACATTTCATTCCCCAAATAATTGGACAAACACCTGCTAAAATGAAAGATTGGGATTAGGGAGGGTCGAGTAGATGATACCATTGGTGTTAGAGATTTATTAGTAGCTTCTTGCATCCTTCAACAATCGGCTCTATCTTATTACACAATTTAGTAGTATGTGGGAGAGATAAGTGAGTCGAGGATTAGGGGTTTTTATTGCTGAAATTGGAGACACTTTATTTGGGCTTAAAGAAATTTTAGGGGTCTTGGAAATCGTGTTTCATATAAGGTGATTTTGACGAGTTGATGATTTGGCTAATTTGTAATTTTCTTAATGATCGTAACTTGCACGTGTGATTTCTGTGCGATACATTAACAACAAAGGGAATGAATTTTGACGGATGATGGATGGAGTGCAACATCTCAAAGAAGAGTGATTACTGTGAAGCATTTTGGACTTTGATGAGTGAACTATGTCTAAGTATAAGTTGGATGGGTAATGAAATAATAGTTTGGTCGAGTTGTAATTATTTTAATAGTCGTAACTTGCCACGTGGGATTCCTATTAGCCAGTCAGCAAGTAAGATTATGAATTTTTTAGTGTGATGTATGAAGTGCAAATGAAAAAAAAATAAAAAAAAATAGTAAGCACTATGAAACACTTTGAATTTAGTGAGTAAACAATGAACATGGTATAAATGGGTGATTATTGAAACATTTGACTCAGAATTAGGCTATTGACTTGGCAATCAGTTCGAGTTTGGGATAAAAAGATTGGGCTAAAATAATTTTACGCAAATTTTGATTATCTATAAATAAAATGTAATCGGGGTGGGGTCGGGGCCTTGCGGCCATGGGAGGTAGGGTCAAGGTCAGGAGGGATTAAAAAATCTAAAGTTTTACTCTACATTTCTAATCAATCGGAGAATTTTCATCCCAAGCACAGAGTGAAGGGGCCATTTTTCCATCACTGGATGATAATTAGGCTGAATCAGGTATTCTTAAAAGTTCCCTAAGTAAAATCAAGTAGTTTTAGGTAAGTGATGGAATCGAAGAGGATTAAAACCAATTAGTTTGTTATCGTCCAATCTTTTTACTTTCATACTTTCTATTTGAGGTTGATTTATTAAAAAAAATAATTATTACAGTTCATGTAAATTTATAGGTACTGACTTAGTAGTCGAGTTAATTGCCCGACTATCGAAAATTATTTTAATTTAGTTGTGTGGCTGTAAGAAAAATAAAACAAAAACTACGTGATTTTGGTTCTAAGAATCAAAACCAATTAAGCCTTGGTTTGGTCTTCATTATTTTCAAAATACATTTTTCTCTATTTTATTTTTTATCACTCATTTTTCAAGAAAGTAATATTATATGATCAAAACTTTTTCTTATTTTTTAACAACACATTCTCCATCAAAATACTATTCTAAAATGCATTTTGAACAAAAAAAAAGGAGCTCAAACGGGCTCTAAATTTAATCAGAGTCGAACTAAGTCAAACTGGTCGACTTGATTTTGGTTGAATTTGGATGATTCTCGAAAAGAGGGTTACAAAATCCTAAAGCACGAAATCGTTTCGCTCTAGAGTATACACCCATGATGTCATTGTTGTTCAATGTCATCTATCTACTTTTATTTTATTTTTATTTTTTTGTTGGTATAAATATCCTCAATAAACACATCATTTTCACAAATTCTTACTCTTTAATCTCTTAAATTTCTTGCAATCTCTTACTTCACTCTTTAAATTCTACCATCTTGTGAATTGAAGGGTGTGAATATAGTGTTTTTTTTTTTTATCATTGGCAGTTCCGAACTTTTCAGCCGTATTCATCATTGAATTCACACGTTGCAATTGGATTTCGTTTGGTTTCTTCTTTCTTGTTAGTGATAGAACAATCCACTGCACGATAGAGTGCAGTGTACTTCGAGATCTTACATCAAATAACCATT
>CAIGRS010298184.1:0-14886 GCA_903798395.1 Fraxinus floribunda
CCCCCATAAGAGTTCAGTTCCTTAGTAAAGTCAGCAGACGACTTGTATTGCTCGATCGAGGTCTCTACATTCGCATAGGCCTTATACTTCGCCACCGCCTCCTCAGGAGCCCGAGCCAAAGTAGAGCGCAAGTTGTTTACCTTAGACTCCAAATCCTTGACAGATTTCCTAGAAGAAGATAGTTTCTTCTTGTAACGGTGAGCCTCCTTCTCTTTCTCTTCAGCAAAAATCTCCAACTCCTTTAACTCTGACGTTAAATGATGACAGGACTCGACAAGCCCAACCTAAAGAGCCACCGTCTGAAAGGGGCAAGAGATCACCCAATTAGAGCATGTTATAAAAAAAAAAATACCCTCTGGGTGTAAACCGACATAACCCTCTTGATGTCGTTAAGCAACCAAATCGACACGCCATTGCGCAATCAAAGACTTAACCGCCCTCATTTCTGAATAGTCCCAAGAAGGAGGAAATCTGAAATCCGATAGAGAAGAACCCTCACGCTCGAATGTGACATGACCTGGGCTGCCCCTACATCCACTAGTAGCGGGACTACTTCGACGAGGTCGTTCGAAAGTTGAGAAGCCTTTTCGGCTGTAGGCTGTTGCGCTCTCCTATCGCGAGATTTCTTTCTCTTCAACAGAACGGGAATTAAATCATCGTCACTCCCCTGACCGCACTCAGCCAGGAGTCTATGGTCCTCCCTAAGTTGAAGTCCATGTCTATATCAATAGAATAAAGACTATCATGCTTACGAGATAACAAGTCAAAAAGTGCAATAAGAATGAGTCACGTGGAAATTTTACCATCAATAGGGGCAAACCCCTCATCACTCCCCGGTGCGGGTAGGGACCTTAGCACCTCGTCCAACGGTCCAAGTCAAGATCCATATCTGCATATAAGCAATGAAGTTAATCGAGCTCGACGAATAGAAAACAACACAAGAAATGCTCTAAAAAATAATATATACGAGTAGGGTATGAAAACCTACCAGTAGGACGATCGATCCCAACTAGTAACATGTTTCTCATCGTCAGAACCGACCCAGATCAGGTGCGAGGGGTGGAGTTTTGGTCAACTGTTGGATTTGTATTTTTAGAACGGGGGTGACCTCAACCTCACTATTGAAAAGATGGATTACGGGATGCCTCTAATAGGTGTTAAAAGGAAATTGGCCCTTATGAGGGCGGACGAAGAAAAATCGAGACTTCTACCCGCTGTTGAAATTCCTAAACTTAGGGAAGAGCAATGGGACCCGAGATGTGAAATAAACAAAGGCATTGCTTTGGGCTAACTCGTGCATCTCGAAAATGCACTTGAAGAGATCGATTGAAAGAAGAATTTTCTTGCTAAGACAAACATATAGAAAATAGAGCGCTTTCCTCCATGCATTTGGATTTATTTGGCTAGGAGTAAGGTGGAATTCGTTGAATAAAGAGATAAAGAAAGGGTGTATAGGAAAGCGAAAATCGCTGTCCATAATGTCTTTATAAACGGCGACCTCACGAGGGTCGGTTCCGGGAAGTGTTTCATCGGACCTAGGGGCTCTATAGATGTAGTTATCTACACGTTCATACTTTTTAAGTGACTTCTCTAACTTAGATAGGGAGTTGTATAAGCTATGACACTTGAGAATTTTAAGGAGCACCTTTTCACCCGTAGCGTCTTGCTCAATTTCTACATTTTGATTTAAAGACTTAACCGACCCAACATGACGTTTTGGAGAAATCAGTTGAAAATCTTGGCATCCAGTCGTATGAGTGAAAAAATTTGACTCGAAAGGGATTGAAGCACGGGGGAGGGCACCATCGACTCGCGACTCGCGACCAGCCGTGGAGTTGGTCCACGGAGGTCGACCAGCTTAGCGACTGGTTGACTGTCGACCAGCTGCAAAGCTGGTCGGCCTCGGCCCATGGTCGAATGACCCACCCAAAGGTGGGTTGATCGACCCTCTCACCCCCTCACCCTTACTTTCGTCAGAAGAAGAAGAAATGAAAGTTTTATATATTATGAAACAAGAAATGAAGGGGGAAGATGAGATAAATTACCTTGAGAGAAGAGGTGAAGGATGATGAGTTTAGTTTTTTTACAAGAGATTAAAAAATGAGAATGAGAGCCCCACAACCCCTTAAATAGTGATAGGCTTTGAAATATTTGAAATTTTTGGGCGAAAATTTCCCCCAAAACCGAAAATGAGTTGGTGTTAAAGTTTGAAGAGGAATTGGACCGAAATAATGAGTTAGAAAAGTTGTTTCGAAGAAATGGTCATAACTTTTGGAACCATTGTCAGATTTTCTATTATAATATGTTTTTGGGAGCGTCTTTCAATGCTCCATACTGTGACAACCCAGGTTTATCCCAGTTGAAGTCACTTCCAATCTCAAATTCTCACTTTATGGCCTATTACCGAGCGACCAAAGTTTCAGCGTTATTTTTTATTTTTTCATTTTAACTGCTTTGATTCAGTGGATGTCTATTCTGAGCTTTTTGCTTGAATTAAGTTTTCTAGAGACCATCTAGAAGACCTTTTATAAATGAATATCAATTTTGATACATGAATTGATTAGCCGACGTAGAGGAGCTACCTCTTATCGAAGGACATCGACAAGAGGCAAAGGGGCTAGTCATATAATATGACATTGATAATTGACCACGCAGACAAATGATGTCAGCACTCTCAGAAATACGCTACACGTCTACCGTTACGAAACCATCACCCCAGTGAGGCAGTCGACCTCCATGAAACCCTCTACCTACACCCAGCCCGCCTACTGACATAAGGCTGTCTACCTCCACTAGGCCTTGGATCCCATGGATTCGTCGACCTCCTGAGATTGCCCACCAGGACAAGGCCATACTACTACCCCCGTACTTATTGCATGGAATCGTAGACCCCCTTGTCTATCGCGTGAGGTCAACACCTCGCTCAACCGTACATATGACGATGTGCCAAAACAAAAACCGTCCAATAGTAAACGTGGGAAAAACCAACCACTCGAAGAGTGGAAGCCGTTCTAACCCAAACCTGGGGAAAGTGGGGAGGCTTACGTGAGACGCGTAGCACTAGCAACCGCCAGACACACGCGTGGCCACAGGTGCCTATAAATACCTCCAATGTGGGAAATGTTTTTTTTTCTTGAAACCCTAAACTTTCGAACTTACATTGTACTATCTTTCCATTTTCTCTAAACTGTTAGCTAATTCTCACGCCGGAGGTACAACGGGAGAGAGAACATCGACCTCTTTTTGCAGGTAACAACCATCGATCGGAGTAGCCGAACCACCGCCCCCGGTAAGGTAGACATGGAAAATAAATTCACAAACATTGCAGTAAGAAATTTTATTTCGAATTATTTGAGTATTTTTTTAGGATTGTCTTTACTTTTTTTTATTTTCTTGAAATGAAAATATTGATGGTTATCTTTTTTCGTTAGGATGATCTAAACACGAGAGTGAGTTTTCTGTTGAAATTATCTTTTTTTTTTCTATGGTAGCTAATCCACTGGAATTATCAAAACAAGTAAAGAAATTTGATAGTGCATATTGATGTCAATAATTGAAATATATGAAAGAATTATGAAGGAGTTATTATCGAGTAGATATATAAGAATTGCGAGATAAATATATAAAAATGGTATGTATGTAAAGATATATAAATATAGTATGGATAGATATATGAAATGATTGAAGTAATTATGATGTGATAGATATATAAAATGATATGACTGTATAATGTTAAAATAAATGAATTTAATATGGACAATATTGAAATGTGATATAGATGAAAATAGTAAGTTTTTTTTAAAAAAATTTAATAAGAATAGCATATAGTGGATGTATTCTTGAAACTTCATGAAATTTTAAATTTTTTAAAATTAGAAAGCCTAATTACTTTATTACCAAAATCCTCCATATCAAATCACCAAGAAAATTAATAATGCTGAACATACATTAATTCTTTGGTAATAATTCTTTAATATCTAATTTTGATACCAAATATTGATTATTGGCTATTTTGGCTCTTGATTTTTGCTTGTTACTCCATAATCTTGATTGTATTAATCTTCAATTTAATTGCTCTAATAATTCTTCTTGATTCTAAGTTTTGGATCTCCTTCTTTAATATGCTTAATTTCTCTTGTATTATTGTATTGATGGAAATGCACAAATAATGAGAAGTTGCATATAAATTGAGGACCATAACCCTATATATAATTTTCATATGTATTGGCTCATTGTTAATACAGCCCTAATAGATCTAATTTCTACACATATAATCCGACCCACACTTTAATCAGAATGTAACTGAATTGAATACTTTAATTCTAAAATAAACCGAATATCCATGGATAAAAATAGATACCGAATATTCATTGATCTAATTTTTCTGAATGTGATTATATAATCTTTAGTTCTCAATAGATACCGAATAACCTAATTGTTGCTTTCCAAATTTTCATCCCAGCATTAATTAAATATCTGTCTAGCATTTCAACAATGAATTCTATATACAAATGTGTACAAACTTAAGCATACAATAAACTCCAACCATTGAAGCATAGGAAGTTTCATGCATTTCTTTTTTCTTTAAATTCATCTTTAGGGCATTGATTAAGACTAAAGTTGTCCCCCCTTAGTTGTAGGGGTATTACTTGATTTTCGTTCCTGCATCCCATATTTTTTTAAGAATCTTACCGATACACCTCTTTTATGATAATCCAAAAATACATTGAAAATGATCCATGTGTAGATTATATCCTTAATACAAAAGAAATGTCACCAAAATTTTTCATTTCAAAACTTCATGACATAAATCTCTTGATTTCGTACAATAAGTTTATCATTACAGGCAAACATTATGTTATCAGTATACAATACTAAAAAAATATGTTTACTCCCAATGAACTTGTGATATACACAATCATCAACTGAATTCATCTCAAAACCAAATAAGATATTTATTTGATGAAATTTGTGATACCATTATAGGAAATCAGCTTAAACTCATAGATGTATTTCTTTAATTTGTAAACAATCTGACGTAGTTTAAGATCAAAATATGTCATAAATATCATAATTGTCCTAAAAGAGTTTTTCGTAAAAATCTCTTTAATGTCAATGCATTCTTTTTGAATAAAGACATTTACATCAAAACGAGCCTCATATCTCTCCACATCACTTTTCGAATCGCTCTTGATTTTAAATATCCGGTTACAATAAATGGGTTTCGCACCTTCAAGTAGTGGGATGTGTTTCCAAATGTCATTGTTACTTATACATTTTATCTTTTTATGCATGGAATCAATCCACTCTTCAAAATTATTCTTTTGTTTGGTTTCATGAAAGTTGATAGATCAGATCTTTTTCCATCAATTCATGCCATCCATGTTGTCTTGGAGAAAGGTTATAAAGTTATTCAAAATTACATTTCTCCTTTTTATAGTAGATTTCCTTATTGACATTTATTTTTGAGGTTATTGAGTTTGTTTTTTTAAAAAAATTTCTTGATTGTGTATAGAAAATTTTGTAATATTGTCTTAATCCAACTTTTCTTTTTAAACAAGATCTAGAGTAAGATTTTATCCATGGTCCTGATCATTGTCAATTGCAGCAGAAGAAATCTATGTATGTTCTTTCTCCAAGACAAAATCCTTAACCCTATGACCTTATCTCCCCCGCAAATTGTATATTCTCAAGGAATCAGACATTTCTCGTTTTGAAATTTAACCTAATAGAGGGATCTTTAAAAAATTGTAACGCTTTAATAGTTGCTTTATTTGGAATTTTATTGAGAATTTAAGCTGCGTCTTTAGTGCTCTTTCTATAGAGATTCTAACAAGGGGAAATGACTAATTATACTTATTACCACGCCCTTAATTGTTTTGTTTCATTTTTCAGTAACACTATTCATGCCAGAGGACCCTAACATGGTGTACCGTGAGACGATTTCACATTCCTTTAAGAATTTTAGTAGAAGTCTTTGGACATTGTTCTCTTGATCCGTCACCACGGCCAGATCGACGTGTTTTATTCTTTTGTTAAGTTGATTTTCAACATCAACCTTGTATGCCTTGAACATGTCTAGTGTTTGCAATTTTTTATAGATGAGGTATAGATAGCCATTGTGAGAAAAATTCGTCTATGAACATAATTAATTACTGTCGACCAATCCAATAAGCCAAAGTGAATGGCCCACGGATATCCGTATGAATTAGTTCTAAGACGTCTGAAATCCTATTGGCACCTAATATCATTATGTTTATTTGTTTTCCCTTAATGTAATTAATATAAACACTTTAGTCTAAAATATTAAAGTAATCAAGAATTCCTTATGACACAAGATTTTACATTCTCTTTTGAGAGATGTTACATAATCGATTGTGTCATAACAAAGTAAAATTCTCGTTAGTTAATTTATGATTAATACCGTGTGAATTTACAAGCAAGGTCTCTTTATAAGAGGCAACCGTATTAAGCAGATATAGGTTATCGTAACTGGATAAAGAATTGTACCCACAATATTTGAATTAAGAAAAAAATCAAATAGACTATTTCCAATTAAACAAGAATAATCGAATTTCTCCAATGTAGAAATAAAAACTAAATTCCATCTAAAAAAGGGTATCGCAAATATCTCTTTCATATTCAAATCATAACCAATCTTTAATAATAACCAATCTTTAATAATAACCTAAAAGTTCATATAGCATCATGCTTAACTAATATGCCATCGCTCGGACATAAATGAATCTTTCATTATCAATTGACTTTTGGTTGTCCAGACAACCTTGTATAGACACACTTATGTAAGTGGTGACACCAGAATTTTATCTACTAAATGTGTCTAGGAATTGAAACTAAATTAACCTCAAAACAAACTAAAGTGGAAAATGTACCTTTTCTTTACACGCCAAGCGTGGTATTTCGTACAATCTCTCTTTATTTGTCCCAAATTCTCAAAAAAACAACAGCGACATTTATCCTTTTTAGGCTTTCGTTGTTTATATTGAACCGAACCGGATGCAACTTTCTTATTCTTTGTAACTTGTCCTTAAAGGTACTTGTCAAGTGAATAATATCAATTTTATCTTGCTTTAGTCTTTCTTCTTCTTGCACATAATATGGAATGAACTCATTAAGAGTCTACTTCTCCTTGAATTGATTGTATTGTGTAGGAAGAGAAATCAAAATCAAATGCACGTGCAAATCATCAGAAAGCTCAAGTCTTAGTGCATTTAGTTTTGAAGCAATATAAGACATCTCCATGATGTACTCCTGAATATCTCATTTACCTTTATACCTTAGTGAAACTAAGTTAACGAAAAGCGTACTAGTTTCGACCTTATCGTTTTTTTGCAAAGCGTTTTTTTATTTCTTTAATAAATTCATTGGCAGTAGTTAAATTAGTGCCCCCTAAATGTTAATGAAATTTCACGCTTCATGATCATAAGACTCATGAGGTTTAAACGATCTCACTTATTTGAATCTCATTTTTAATTAGTGAAACTCTTATATGTAAGAGTAATGGATTGTTCAATCCTTAACGCAATGTCTAAATCTATGTTGTCAAGAACGATACAAACGTTCTTTTTCAAACCCTTAAACTTTGGTTCAAACATATGAATTAAATAGAAGTTGACAGATAATTGTAAAAGTTGATGGATTAATTAAATAGAGAACTTAAATTTAATTAACATGTTTACATATGAATTTGTATTGGACAATCAAGAATTTCAAATAATGATGAACCACATCAAAAGAGACCGAACACAACATTGATATTTAGTTTTTGGACAAAAATACCGACTTGTAAGTAACACTCTTGGTGTAGTAATCAAATATTGACAATAAATCCAATCAAACATGAAGTCTGTCTTTCGATTGACTCAATGTTTACATAATGAAAAACTTTACAATTGTCACATATGTATTATCACATGTGTGTAAATAATTTGGTTAAATATTAACATTCCTTTGAGCCGGTCAATACCCGCATGAATTATGTATGCACAATGTTCATAATTTTCTAAATAAATTAATTTAGGCAAGAGATGTTACTTTGGTAACATGTTTCAATTAATCTATTTTAGAAAATTAGTAATTTAAAATAAATCTGAAGTACCAAAATTTGAAATCAATTGTCCCTTTATTTATTTATACTATTTTTTTCCTTTTGTTGTCAAAAGGAAAAAAAGTTTCAAAAAGTCAACGCGGCGCAGAACATCAATTGCCTGGCGAATTGCAGCAATTGCATTGATTTCCTTCCCATAAAAAAAATCGAGAAATCCAAAGTGTGAACTTCAACCCTAAAATTCTTTCTTTAATCTCAATGGTTTAACATAAAGTTGACTCTGGTACCACTTATTGAAATTTTATGAAATTTTAACGTTTTTAAAACTAGAAAACCTAATTACTCTATTACCGAGATCCTCCATGTCAAATTAATAATGTTGAACATGCCTTAATTCTTTGGGATTGATTCTTTAATATCGGATTTTGATTTTGATTCTTGAATCTTAATTATTGACTCATTTGGTTCTCGAGCTATTGATCTTGATTTTTATTTCTTGCTCCATAATCTTGATTGTCATTTTTTCAATTTAATTGCTCCAATAATTCTTCTTGATTGTGGATTTTAGATCTTCATCTTCAATATACTTTCTCTTATATTCTTGTGTTGATGGGAAGACTCAAATAATGAGAAGTTTAGATGCCTTAAACCCAACAATTTAATTCTTTATTAGATCACTTTATTGAGTTCAATTTTAAGATAAACTTATACACAATTAATTACATATGTAGGCCAACATGACAAATTAGTAAGACCAACATGTATATATAACAATAATTGATGTAAATAGCGGCTCTCATCTAATATTCATAGATTTCATCATGTAATGGAGATTTTGCTTTTTGCTTGAGAGGGAAAAATATATTCGATTTATTTATGGGATCTCTTTGACCACCTCAATTTTCGATTCAAGTAATTAAGAATATGTTTGGTAGAGATTAAAATCGGATTAAAATTGAAAAATTAGTCGTTATTGTTGACTTTTATTAGACGCGTGGGACCCAATAACGACTATATTTTCAATTTTAATTGGATTAAATTGGTACCAAACAAGCTCTAAAACCCGAGATCGCATGCGAATCCGTACATCTGAGGAACACGTCGTAACAAAAAAGATGGTCCCCTATACATTCTCCATTACATTTCTGTCTAGATCAGATTGCATAATTAATATTGGCTTAAATATCATGAGCTCCAACATATGCCCCCAATTAATTGTCTGCTTTGCTGTCATTTACCAACCACAGCCATGCATGCAAGCTATTACAATCTGATCAGCCAAATTAATTAAAATTTAGTTCACAATTACCCGTGACACTTGAGAACACTCTCCCGTGATTAACAGGCCGGACGGGACATGTGCCCTTTAACTAGGCATTTGTCCCCATGTCGCAATTTTTATGCACACGTATATGTGTTTAATATTGACGTCAAAAATGAAAAAAAAAAAAAAAAAAATGTGCAGTTCAAATAAGTCGTCATTTTGTATGGGACGTTAAAGAGCAAACACGAAAATATTATCTAACATTTAAGGATGTGAACTACTCCTCTTAATAATATATCAACATTTTCAAATAGAACCCAATACTTTAATATATATTTTCTTGTGAGCATGTTTGAGTAATTCATTTATGTTTGGATTAAACCGTGTGTACAGAATTTCTTTTGCCAGAATTTTTACACCAACTCACATGTGTGTGGGGTCTACCAGAATAAAAAAGGAAAAAAAATAAATCCACCCCTCTACATTGTGTGTATCTGATATGGGTCTTACACCCTGCTTCATGTAAACATGAAGCAGGTTGTTCCTTTATGTTTTCTTCCTAATCACGTGTTCATGAAGCAGGTTCCTTTATGTTTTCCTCCTAATCACGTGTTCTTCGTTCCATCCAATTCTTAGGTATAGGATTTAGTATATACCCAGACTGTCACGGGTAGCTGAAAGTGGCAGGTCCATTCGGTGAGACAGTGAGGGCCCATTGACAAGACTTTTGAAAAGTTGCTTTTGAATATATTTGTATAGTTTTTTTAAATTGCTTTGTCCGGATAGAAAGAGAGATTTGACTGTAGTTTGCTCGAAAAACTCTTCTACAAGAAGCATAAATTTTGTCAAATGGATCCTAGGAATTAACATTAATTATGTATGTGAATTAATCTTTCTAATGTAGTTGAATTAACATTTATATATTATACTACGATAAACAATCCCACACGGATTAGTACTACTGTAAACACCATACAACATACATTTTCGTCGAGAACCAATCCCCGTTGCTTTCTCTCCATAGAGCTCAACGTCCATTGCTCACGTTTTTCGAAAATAATAGCAGTCGGTACTTGTTTCTCGAGTTTGTTGGTTCTCGCGTACAACTTCTAATCAAGTAGTCTCTTGAAAGTAGTAATACAAATAACATCTCAACTTTGATTTGGCGGTGTAAACGTACAAACTAGATTGATGCACCCGTGAATGATGTAAATTATTCTATTATCGTGCTGTGCACCAACTATATGCTTCCAAGTTCCATGGCCACAAGTCACTACACAACAATAAAGAGTCACGAGACTCATTTGCTTTTACATGAAAACCACAAATTCAATACAAAAGATTGCATCATTTCATTACCCTTTTCTTTAATATGATCACCACACCACACCACACCCCTCCAATCTCTCACCCTACACATGCACCCATACATATATTTAGTGTTTATATATGTGCATTATTGGAATCACATAGTGACATTCAAATAATAGAGGAGTGTACGTCGATTCTGTCCATAATTTTCGATATGATACTACGTACTATATGAAGCATTGTTCAAAAGAAATATCAATTACCCTATATGGGATGACGTAGGAGAACCTCATTTATTGGGGTCGGAAAAAATTTATATGTGGTCATTGAACTTTCAGAAAAATCTCAATTGGGTCACTGAAGTACAATTTTAAGTTCAAATCTCACCACTCCTTCATCCATTGTATCTCAAATTAATGAAAAGTGCTTAATTGGCCATCATTCCGCAACGAAGCTTCCACCTAATAGTTGGTGACATGCTAGCTTACTAACCAACCGCGTTATAGAAGTGTTAAAATAAAAAAACAAAAAAAAAACATACAATTTAACCTTTTAATCTAATGACTTTGTCGTAACCTTCATTTTACTTTCTTCATTTCTAGGTTGAAACGTAGTGATACAGTGAACTAAGCAACTTTTTTTCAATTCGAAGGACGATTGGTGATAGAATGTGACATAGTGATGAAGTTTGAAACTAAATTGAAAATCAATTATCTAATTGAGACAAATTAAATTTGAAGACGCGCTTCCAGCCGTCGAGAAAATCCGAAAGGACACACAAGTCATTGCTTGAAAGTAATGTTAAAATGATCATATACTAATGGTAATTTTGAAAAGCTAAAAATGGGGCAATAGCTTCTTAATTGGGAAATTTGTGAACTTGACAAGAGATAAATGGATAGTACTAGGAAAACCTTTTGCTGCATTATTAATTAATTCCATTTTTCTATGTTGGATCTAAAAATACATTCAAACACACAATGCCAAACATAAAGACAGCCACAAGATTCATTTTTTGTGTTGGATCCAAAAAATAGAAAAATAATGGCAACTACGTTGAGGAAGTTCAAACGAAGAGGACGTATTTGATACTTTGAACTAGATATAAGCGTACAACATTACAAAGAGACTAATGTAATAAAAAGAGTCGACAGTGCATAAATTTATCGACTTTGCCTATTTAAAGGAGCAAAGGGTGAACACATTTATCAGTCTCAACAGTAGAAATTCCCTGCCAAATTTGCCACGGAAACGATACTCCTAGAGCTCATTGTTTCCTCAAAAAGTATTCCTATTGAAATGGGCTATTGAAAACGAAGCGCGGATCAACCAGAACACTACACTTGTCGACTTTCTGTACGAAAACTTATCGTCTTGGACCTTTTGAGCCTTTTTTAGTATAAATTATGGCTTCTACTTACTTTTGGTTTCTTGACACCACATTCTTAAGCTCTCTATAGTAGTTTTCACAATAAAATCTCCAAAAAGTAGGAATTTTCCAATGAAGAATCATTATTCCTTAATGCTTTTATGCATTTTTATGCTTGTAATTTGTCAAAATTTAGGCAATGTGGAAGGGAGGTATCATTTCCACAAGAAGCAAAAGAGCAAAACTTCATATATAGTTTCACCTGCCTATGCACCAAGTCCTGAAGACACTATTTCCCAACCTCCTGATTATCCTCCACCAGTTCCTTCTGACCAGAGCTATGCTCCGGCCCCGTCTGACATGAGTGATCCAGGAAACTCGACCACCGACTGCATTTTCGACGTTAGGTCTTTCGGGGCGGTTGGTGATGGTGACAATGACGACACTGCCGCCTTCCTGGCTGCTTGGAAGGAAGCCTGTCAAGTGGAATCAGGTGTTGTTTTGGTTCCATCAGATGGCACTTTCATGATCACTTCAACAATTTTTTCAGGCCCTTGTAAATCAGGACTAGTTTTCCAAGTAAGTTGAACTGAAAATTCATGACCAACATGAAATTTCTTTAGGAGTTAACCAACAATTTTGAGTTTTGAATGTGCGAAGGTGGACGGGGTACTAATGCCGCCTAATGGACCGGATTGCTGGCCAAAATCAGATAGCAGTAAACAATGGCTAGTGTTTTATCGGCTCGATGATATGACTCTCACCGGTACCGGAACAATTGAAGGCAATGGCCAAAAGTGGTGGGATCTTCCTTGCAAACCTCACAAGGTAAAAATATTGATTCTACTTGGCATTTAGATGATTTTCAACCACAAAAAAATGCAACTAATCGCGTAAAAATTCCAACTTCAGGGCCCTGGCGGATCGACTTTGCCCGGACCATGTGAAAGCCCAGCAGTAAGTGTAAATAGTGTCAATTATCTGAATCAACTATAACAAAAGTAATAATCTTGATGCCTTTTCTCCAGTTGATTCGATTCTTCATGAGCTCCAATTTAGTGGTCAAGGGTTTGCGAATCCAAAATAGTCCTCAGTTTCACATGAAATTCGATGGCTGCCGAGGAGTACTCATCGATGAGTTGTCCATATCGTCGCCTAAGCTGAGCCCGAACACGGATGGAATTCACATTGAGAACACAAAATCAGTTGGAATATACAACTCTGTGATCGGAAATGGTAGCGAAAAATTCTTAAATTGAAAATTTGTTTCAATAATCACAATATTTTGTTTTTGGTATTTGAAATAGGCTGTATTTTTTATGATAAAACAGGGGACGATTGCATCTCAATTGGAACTGGTTGTTCAGATGTTGATATCGACGCCGTTACATGTGGACCGAGTCACGGTATCAGGTATTGTACATTTGTGGTTCCTATTTTTACAATAAGAATAAAAAAAAAAAAGTACGAACTTAGAAGGGAGCTAGGCCTCACTATATCTTATTCAACCCTTTTTTACGCAGCATTGGGAGCTTAGGTGTGCAAAATTCCCGCGCTTGCGTTTCCAACATTACAGTTCGCAATGCAATCATAAAAGACTCGGACAACGGACTGAGAATCAAGACGTGGCAAGGAGGGTCGGGGTCCGTGACAGGCATCTGGTTCGAGAATATCCAGATGGAAAATGTCAGAAACTGCCTTATTGTTGATCAGTACTACTGCTTATCAAAAGCTTGTAGGAACCAAACCTCTGCCGTTTACTTGACGGATGTGACATACAGAAACATAAAGGGAACTTATGATGTAAGAAGTCCTCCAATACATTTCGCCTGTAGTGACAGTGTCGCCTGCACGAACATTACAATGTCGGAAGTCGAGCTGCTGCCCTATGAAGGTGTATTGGTCGATGACCCTTTTTGCTGGAATGCATATGGTATTCAAGAGACATTAACTATACCTCCAATTGATTGTTTACAAGACGGAATGCCCCAGTCACTGACAGAGAATTCCTTATACGACTGTTAAAAGAACTCAAGAATTGGTCATTTTTATAGTATAATAATAGAGCTCGCTAGAATACTGTATAGATTTGTATTCATCTAGATTCATTACTTTCTTGGTCTGCTTAGATTCATCCCATCCCTTTTGGGATTTTTTCCCTTATCGTGAGATGAAAATATACAATGTTATATGCGTACATTTTCTACCCTGCTATGTAACAGAGTCGACTTGCAAGCCAGAAATAATTATGAATATAAGCATCCGTTGGATTGCAAAAATGGAATTTGGATGAAAAGAAAATGAATTCCAAATAATTGAATTATGGACTTGTTTGACTGGAAATTGTGTTTGATTGATATAATTTTCCATCCAAAAAATGTTGAAATTTTCCATCTCCATTTTTGGTGTTTGATTCACTTTGTTTTCCATGAAAATTGAAACCCGGAATTTTGCTGAGAAATCTTCCAACTTAAAAAACATTCGTGTAATCATTTCTGCGACCCTAAATCAAACCACTGAGATTGAAGATTTTAAGTTTTTAACCACCCAAGAAGTATCAAAAATCCCAAATACCAACAAATATTTGTGCCCCATCCAAAACCCAGATACCTTTTTACTAAAGGAAAGGGAGAGTGAACAAAAGGGAAGCCAAAGAAAACCTTTAATTTGCAAGCTCGAGCTCCTAATATAACTCAAGTAGCAGATAGAGAAATTGAAGATGCCGATTTATCGGATTGCGATTGGGACGCCTGGAGAAGCAAGCCGCCCCGATGCATCATGCACTCAAGGCTGCGCTTGCTGAGTTCTTCTCTATGCTTATTTTTTGTTGGTATCGTACAGTCCCAAAAAACCAAAATAACAAGAACAAAATAG
>CAIGRS010298191.1:0-19554 GCA_903798395.1 Fraxinus floribunda
GGTGTACCAATCATGTATATTACTCAACACAAGTATTCTATTGAACGGCTACCTGAAGCAACAATTGGTGGAGGTAGGATAAAATCTCTATGTTATGGACCCTTCCACTCCATCGTTCCTTCAAACTTCCTTTTCCTTTTTAATGTGATTGTTAACTTAGTCATTGTCCATTTTTGTGCAGCTCCAAGAACTTGATGCTGAGGTTTTAAAGTGTACAAGTCTTCAGTTTGCCAGAAAAATAGGTTGAGAACATCGGTAAGGTTGGCCTCAAAGAGGAAGAAGCGACTTATCCCAATGGTTGGATCCTCGACACCAGTGGGGGCATTTTTGAACTTTATTTCTACCAATTTCTCTTCAAACTTGTTTGGTGGTAGTTAAAGAGTGTTTATTTTAGTTTTTGTAATATCCAATTCAGATCTGAAACAAGATACGAGGCAGTAATGTGTTTCCATAATTTAAGGCTATTTGGATGCTCCATAGAATCAAAAGCTAGCTGATACTTAACGAAACCAAAACATACTTTGTTGAATGCTTGGAGCTTAGCAATTCCTATTTGTATGCTGTTCTATCGCTTCTGCTATAGTGTGCAATTAAACAAAGATGTGGAGCATAAATTATTAAGGGTGTTGGACTAATGGTGCATAGAATGCTGAAAGTTGCATTCGAGTAGTTCGATTCAGTTTGTTTTAACGAGGTCATTTTGTCGAAAACCTAATTTCGATGAGTTTGGTGTGTGAACAAATGGATGAAACAGGTACCAGGGAATATATGAATGTAGCGCACGATTCTTGGAGCACACATTCGTGTATTGAGAAAGCCGGTTTGAGTTACTCGTCCAGCATATAATCGATTTTTTTTATTGGCACAAGAATAATTTTTAAGGGGCCATGGAGCCCAAAAAATAATGTATCTTGCTACACGTACATTAATAATTACATGATGTCACATGACATTTTATAATTTGTTACAGTTAACTTTTTTATTTAATTTTTTTCCTCCACATCACCTAATGAAACCCCTCGTGTAAAAATCCAAAAATAATAATTGTAAATAATTTATAACAATATATGGAAAATTAGAACAAAAAAGTCGTAGAAACTATATTGGAATCTCATTACAAATCAGTTCCCGAAAGAATCAAGTACTTGGCATCTTGCTCTTTTCTTACGCTACTACAAGGTTATGTACATAGTTTTCATCTCACACGACTCCTAAATAATAAAGAAACAACTAATCTTCATTCATTTTTCAAACAAAAGTTTCATTTGATATAAACGTATTCTGTCAGCACCATTTACAAGTCAAAAAATAAGGTAAAGGAAAGAAAAATGTAACATTTTTCAGGTCAGAAGGTTGCTAAGACATGCAAGATCTCCAATACACAAAATCTAGTTGATTAAAAATTAAAAAATGGTGTAAGAAGGATTAAATTCATTGAATTAGGGGATTTATCTGGATGATTAAATAATCACAAGATTGATTCTATGCAAGAGTTGTTGAATTTGCCTCCGTCTGCTTCAGCACTGACTTCACATACTTACCTATCGATTTTTGATGTGTTCGATTCCTAATCCGTTGGATTTTATCTTTACTTTGTTGTCTCTTCTTTTCTTTTTCTTTATTTCTCAGGTTCCTCTCCTTTTCGTACATACCTTGCCAGAAGACCTCGCCTGTTGAAGGCCACAGCCACCGCTTGTTTGGGCGGTCATAATCAGCCTCCTCAGCCAGGTCCTCATCCATGCTCTTGAGAGTGCTATACTGGAACCACTTAACCCACATTTGACCTCTCCGGCTTCTCAACTCGTGTTGTTCTTGCATAAATCCTGTGTTTGGGTCCACGTACACCATTCTTCTCGCGCTGTGGTATGCCCAAACATTTACAAGCAACTCGAGCAAACGAGAGTAGCAATGTTTGTCCTGCCAATCAATGTCATAATTGTGAGTCACAGATAAGCTATCATCTAGAAAAATAATAGGTACACAAATATTTCACAAGCGAATGGAAATTAAGTTATTATTGTCTTTTCGGGTTAGCAGATAAATAAAGTGACTATCATCTCCCAACTTCTTGCATTTTAGCGACCATATGACTCAACATGTCCTAAATTTTTAGCATTTGCACTCACAAAGATATTTCCAAAACTGTAGTTTGAAACCAACCTTACAGAGGAAGGGAGTTACCTTAGACAAACTCAGATAACAATGCCCGATTTTCTGGTGCTCGTCGTACAATTTTGCGTCAAGTGCATTCACAAACATTCTGTGAATTAAAAGTTGATTCCAGGTTAACAATTATGTGTTCAAGCAATCTCTTTGAGACCAAAGAATCAAGGGTTAATATTACAATTATTAAAACCAGACGCACAATCAGGTTGCCTGTAAGCAGGCAAAACCAGCTATATCAAGCTGGTTTACATTACTCCATTTGATTGGTTAATATAGAAATCAGTCAAAACCTGCCTAAACTGGTCAACCCCGAAATTTCTTGGGTCAATAACCGATCGAGTCCTGATAACTACCATTAATATAAACTTTGTATAGAGCTATGGTAAAGGTTCAAACCTTGAGAACATAACAAACTCTAGGAAAGACCGGGTGGGCAGAACCCAGCAATGCATGACAGACCAAGAGTCTTCAACTATCGGCATCACGGGAAGAGAAAAGTTATGCTTTATGCCATACATCTTCTTAAGAGCATCGGAGAATGCGAGCCTACACATAAGAAACAAGACAAATCAGGTCTAAAAGCCATCTGAAACTTTCTTGGACAGTGATAAAAAGAAGAAATTCATGGACAACTGGAAAGGAAATGATTATATTGACATTATGACTCTTCTTACTGGCAATTCCCAGCATTTATAGCATCACAGAAGGACCAGAAATCCTGTTTCAGTGGGTTTCTTGGGTCCCTGTCTAAACGAACCCAAAAGTATAGACTGTCACCATGTCTTCGTGATTCGATAGCATCCAACAGCAATCTTTCAGCAGACTTGGACAAAGATACCTGGCAAAATCGAAATTTTATATATGAAACAACATTTCTCAAGGAAAAAACACACGATCACCACATACATTGCTTCAATATGCAAACCAATGCTCAAGGGAAGAAGTAGTAGATAAATAAACTTGCTGGCTAGGATTAAAAATAAATAACAGTTAATTTAAGTATTTTTATGTAAAATAAATACGATGTCCAAATATGATAAAATAACATACTTTTCTCCTTGTTAAGTACAAATATTCGCTTATTTTGGAAGTAATCCTAGCCTTACAGTCAAACTAACTAATACCAATTTTCACCCACCAAAAAATTATATATTTTAATACTTAACATAAATTTATTTATAAGTGAATATTTTAAGCTTAGCCAAACATGATCTCATCTCAATCTGTAAGAACAGAACCACAAAGGATTATGTACCTTCCTTGCTGTAGCTCTCCAAGATTGGAATCCTATCCAAAAAAAGGCTCCATATTCTCCCAAGACATCTCGATAATAAGGGTTATTTAATAGGGGAAGGCGAGAAGACAAATCAACATCATCAGCTCCAGGTCTACGGCCTTTTGTGGACTACAATCACCCAGACCATGCATCCATGTTAGATTGAAGAGAGTAGATATTTTATAAACTTGGAGAAATAAAATGCTTCATATATCTCTTAAAAGATGCTGAAGCAATTATGTGACCCCCAATAAGCAAAATTTTAAACATTTTTTGACCAATTTTTTTTTAAAAAAATTAAAAATTGCAAGGGATATAGCCAAAATAATCAATAAGCAATGCAATGATAAATATAGGCACTTCATCATTTTAGAAGAAGATAAAAGCCAACAACAGTGTTCTGGCCACGAAGCAGAATACTTACCAGCCCAAGTCCGCGATATAGTGAAGTACGGTGCAAAAAGGGCCAAGTTCCTTCTCCAAAGTAAGGCTCATAGATACATAATGGCTGACCTGTCCTTTCGAGCTCTCCTTCATCTCTTTCATGCAACGTCTTGTCAGCCCTTCTCGCATTTCGATATACTTCCTCCCATGTTCCCCGAGGTTGATCAGTTCTGTCCTTCAACTGCATTATATTCCAAAGAAAAAGGAATTGCCAAAAAAAGAAGTTGCTTAGATCCTGTAAACTCTCACACTTCATCCTATAAAAAGAGACAAAAACCGAGATCACTTGCCTCATCATCCTCTCTTTTTCTTCTTGTATTAGCCATTTCAATTTGTTTTTGCTCCTCCCAGATACTATACAAAAAGGTATCATTTGTTGTAATGGACAACATAGAATTCTCCCAATGGCTATGGTCAAATTGCTTTTCAACTTTGTCCAAAATTTTCTGGATCATCCAGGTTTTATTCTGATAATGCGTATCCGCAATTGCTTCAAAGAGATGCCACTGCCATTCTGCTTTCAATTTGGTAAGCATCTCTTTGGCAGTCTCAGGAACAGCAACTTCAGATGGGAATGTGAGAATGTTTTCCAACAGTGAAATATATCCTGCCTTACTTTCCGAAACCATAAGGTTTCTAGCCGTACCTCTTCCAATTGATGCAGCATTGAGGGCTAAAAGAGAGAGTTTTCCATGTGAGATCATTTGAAACATGATCTGAGTCAAGACCCTAATATCCTCCTTTGGAAAAAGATACCCATTCACCCTGTCATCAATCTAGAAGTTGTAGCCAGCTCAGTCAGTCAAATTGAAAATGAAAAACTGCAGTAAAAAGCACCAAAATTGAATCAAGATTTTCATGATGTCCATGCATGTCAGGTAGTAAGAAGAGCTCAACAAAAGGATTCTGTAAAGTAAGTTTGCTTACATTTTAAAAAGGATATCCCATGGGTAAATATTAAAGGTTGATTTAAAATGTAAACTTGTAAATCCTCTCCTAGACTTCATTGGGTTTTGGAGTTCTAGAAATGAGCCAAGTTCACCCTATGAAGCTCTACCAAGAAACATGGCTTAGCTGAAGGAGCAAGTTGGCACTTTTTAAATCCAAAATAACTGTTATGAGCATAGAAAATATTTTTGCATATGTAAAACCCATGTAATCCCTATCCTCAAGACCGTACTCGATTTGAGTAATTCAAGATCAACTCAATGGGAGAAAAAGGCAAGTATTAGGCTTAATTTGATATATTTGTTAAACGTAAGGACTCTCAATTTGAGCTAAAATGGGCTATGCCTTGATCGATTAATTAACAGATAAGTAGGTAGTCTGTCCGCCTTTGCGTGCATGTGTGACTGCATGTACAAGCATGTTATTAGAAAATATATGGTAGGGATACCTACGTATTTTCGGATCATCAATAGATCTGGTGCTATAACAGGTTTCCTTAAAAGCATGGCTTTTTGCAAAATGCCCGGAAAAGATAGCTCTTCAAGGAAGGATCCATATATCACAACATCAGCAGTACTCAGTACAATGTTTGTATCTTCGTCAAAGGCAACATGCTTCACTGTTTCTTTTGGATATTTCAAGTTTAGCGCAATGGTCTACAGCAAAACATTTCCATATATCAGATCACAAGGAGATGCAAATTAGTTGATTGCTTCATGTCATCTTGCAAAATATCTAAATGTTTTAATTTAAGATACATTAATGAAGAAACTAGACGGGAATAAATTGCTGTACCTCCACAGTACTACTGTAGTTACCAGCTAAATCCCCAGTTAAAATGATGATTTTGAGATGAGAATTCAAATTGCCCGCACTTTGGAAATCCACAAAAACTGGATACAAAGCCTGCAAAACTAAGGCATGCTCCAGCCAAAGACCTTTATACATAAGTTGACTTCCAACAATAGCAACAACAAAATCGTCACGCCTGTACTCCAACTTCATACGCAGACTGTCTTTGTGCAAATCCAAAAATTTATCAACCTCCCAGGCTTCTGCAGGAGGCCCTGGAATAACAATGTAGTTTCCCGGATCACATGCCGAATAAGTCATCTAAAAGAAGTATAAACAGAGAGTGTTAGTTATAAAGATGGCTGTATTGAACAGTGTTGGGAAATATGAAGTCTAAAATCATTTTATTTATGAACATCAGATATAATAATATTCAGCAAACCCATGGATATTTCAGACTTTAGTCTTAAAAGGCATAAATAAATAGGGAGAACTCTCATACATTGCAACCTAAATGGGGTAACTATAGATTACAAATACACTTGTTGTATGACTGCAAATGTGTTCTCCTCTCATCAAATCTTAGAGCAAGCAAAAAGGGGAAGAGAGAGAGCGGGGGGGGGAATAATTTATCTTGTCATCAAAATCAATATAAGCACTGCCTTAACTTTCTATTATCCTTTTCTATTTTTTGTCTATGGCGTCGGCTCATTTTCTTTCCATCAGCATCCCATAAGAGGTACAAAATTTAAGTCCAAAAAGGGCAACGACACAATGCTATTTTCTTCCTCTGAAGCAAAAAGAGAAGCTACTAATGTATGACATTTCATTAACAGATAAGACATATTATACATAATAATAATAAGCTCACATATCCAAACAAAAACATGTAACCAAGGATGAAATTCTGCAATTGATAAATACCGGCATAATGTAGTTTGGGAAGACCACAGCAGTGGCCCTGCTGAAGATTTTTCTCCAATTATTAACAAGCTCATTCTGACCACTTGATACATATTGTCTCAATTGAGCAGCAAGTATTTGTTCATGGATAGTCCATACGAGAGGTATATTTCTAAAAGGTTCCTGCATAAGACTGTAAAAAGTAAAATCTTTCATTTTATGGGAAAAGGATACTGTAAACCACAAAAGATAAAACTGTTACAAAGGAGTAGAACAAATAGAAACGGCCACAACTGAGTTTTGTAACTATAGCATATTTAATACATGTTATACTAAGCAGAAAAAGTAAATTTACTAGCAACTAACTTTGTTTTCAAAAAAAAAAAAATATATCAGTTTAAGTTGCAAATAAATTAGTTACTATTTTGAGACAAATGCAAGAGACAAGTAATATATTTCACTTAAAAGTAAGAAAAAGCATAATACATATCTAAACCCATTTGAAAACAAAACCTTTTAAGCTTAACCAAACCTGCTCTTACTCATTTGTACAAAGGAATTGGACAATATGTCGACAGATGTGCAGACAAGAGAAAGGTGATATGGAAGATCAATAAAGGTGATTAAGACACTTCATCTTATATTTCATAAGCTATCAAAATAGAGATAGCTAACAGAATGTCATGTGATTGGCAACCCCTTATGCATAGGAAAACTGTAGGGAACCCCAATTTAGCAAGAAGTTGAAGACAATTCCTTGTACTAATCTTATACCCTTTAGTTAATTCTAGGTTGTGTGAGCAAAAAACACATGACAATAAATGTAAAAGATATTCCTACAGCATTAACAAAATATTAAAAGTGATCGCCTCAATATTAAAAGTCAAATTGTTTAATCCCAGGCATGATGAAGGATGTAAACAAATTCACTAACTGTTAAGTGAATCAAAAAGTTGAGTAATGAAGGATGAATCGAAAGGGCCTGAAGGGACAAATAATCTACGAGGGTCATCCAAATGTGAAGTATAATTATACCCCAAAAAAGGATCTCAATTATCCAACACTCACTCATTTTTTACCAGGTCAAACAAGAGAACTATTAATACTACATTTAAAATGAGCTTTCTTTCCATTTGAAGTTAATTATACTACATAAATTCAGATTTATTCTAATAGCACCACAAGGTAACAGAGAACATCAAAATTGAACCGGAATGTGATAGTGCAGGTGACAACAAAGATTCTCGATAATTGACATCTAACAATCAAATCACATTTTAGCATGAATTTTAATGATGTCATGGATTCAGAATGGTGTGCATACTTCAGCCAATCTACAGTGCATTTTATAGTTTCATTGGTTGCAATTACGTTGAGAGGAGGCCCAATATCTCTCCAAACAGTACCTACAGGGCCATCTTCCAGTGAGAATACCTGCAAATATGAAAACATGTATAACATTAAGAATAATATTCATGAGAAGTATCATTAAATCACAATTTATTGCTTCTGTGGTAGTTAACTGTAAACCTTGAAGCACGTCTTTGGGATAAAAAAAAAATGCAATCAAGTAAGGATATTTTGGACAAGGCTAAGCATTTGCTTGATGGGGGCAGAGGAATATCTTTATGGCTGGACGGGAACTATTGATGCTTAAAGGATTCATAACTTGGGCAAAATAACAGCAGGAATCATTTTAATCATCGCCTCATCTTATGCTCGGAAATGCCTTGTGAAAGGAGAGAAAGGAGAGACATGTGTTGTGCGTGTCTACAAATATCGAATCATAGACCCTTTATATGTTGGAACTTTAATTCCTCAGAAGTTGCCCAATTGTCCAAACTCCTACCTTTTTATTTCTCCTAGAATGACAAAAAATAACTGCATTTCTGTCTTCCACATTGATCTTCATTGATCAAAAGGATGGCACTCCTCATGCTTATCCATCTTTATCTATCTAATGCTCTATATATGAAAGATACAAGCCGAACAGTTTAAGTAGCTAGCAGATAATATGTAAGTAAAAAAAAAAAACCCCCAAATTGATTGGAAAGTCAGGCATCAAAAAGTCAATACCCTAAAATAGTTTAGTTGTTCTGTTCCTCTAAATTAATTTTGGCAGATGAGAAACTCAATCTAGATACTATGTTATATGTATCCAAGAAATAGTTTACATAAAATTTACCTGAATAGGTTACGTCCTATCTACTCGATAGAAATTGAATAAGAGGTTTCGATGATGTTTCCAGTCTCGTTTGGTCTGTCAACCTAATCCAAGCTCAAAATTTTACCTTGAGCGAACCATACCTTCATCTATTACTCTCTCTCTCTCAAGTTTACTTTGTGAATTATTGTGGATTAGGCCCTGATCCCTACTAATTAAGAGCAATAATAAATTGAATGAACTCAAAAACAAACAACTCAAATACATAAATTTATAGTGTGTTCAGCCTAAATATGATAAATGTGTGCAATTTCCACCTTAGTTTTCACAGCATAAAAATGTTCTCACACCTCTCACACACTCAAAAACATTTCCCTAAAAGAAACTTTCATAAAGTCTGAATATTAAGGTGACCAATACATGTATGGAATACCCTGTGTTGTACAGCTTATTAGGCTCCACACAGTCCCACAATATTTTCCCAACCATTAGCATTGAGCATAACAAATTAGAAATTAACACACAACAATAGATATGGAATATTAGCTGTGCAACCCTGGAAATCACCTACATTCCATTTGCTCTTAAATACCAAAGGCACGACCAATGAACTGTGGAAAAAATAGTAAATTGCCTAAAGAACAATCATTACACAGGCCGAGACACAATGGCCAAGTGATAAACTAGAACTGAAACTAACCGACCTTTTCTCCCTTAATAAACATAACCAGAATTAAGAAATCCAGAGCACTGCTCAGTAATTACCTCAATTTCGTATCCAATCTCTCGCAATGCAGTAGCAACTGTAACCATCTGAATCTGATATGGATCAACCGACAAATCCCCGAAAACCTACAAGCAAAGATCAAAACATTTAAAAAGTAAGATGCAACTAAAAAACCCTCTTTTAAGAATTCTGCTCCAAGAACAAGCTACTTACTGAAATTAAAAAGAAATAAATACCACACAAACCCAAGTATAAAATCAAATCAACCAAATAATATTTCGGCATATTAGAAATAACAAAATCAAGAAATCAGCACCAAACCGATTGAAACAAAAAATAGAAAGAAAAAAAAATGCTTACCAGTGCAAGCTTGGGTTTTATATATCCAAATCCCAGTACTTTTCTCGTAGCAACAGTTTCATTGAACTCTTTAGCATCCCTTTGAAACTTGGCTAGTAATTTTGAAGGCTCAAACTTGATATTTTCGCCAAAATCCAACTCGTTCAAGAACTTCAAGGCCTCATAATTATAATTATTCGCAGTTTTTTCTTCCTCCACAACGGATCCAGGTAAGAAGAACATCTGGAACAGAAAAACAAAGAAGAAGAAAACAGCAATTGTGCAAATCCATTGTAAATAGTCAATCTTCTTGAAGCGAACAAATCTTGCGAATCTTGATCTGGATCTTTGACTAAATAATCCAGTACTACTATTACTTCTCTCTGATGAAGAACGCAGCAAATGGAGATCCCTCTTCAATGGCATCCCAGTTTCGAGTGAACCCATTTACACTCCCATCAATGAAGTGCCAAAATTTATTCACTTAATAGATATAAATCTGTGTACTATAGCTGTATGCATGCACAGATAAGTACAGAGATTAATTAATCGATTAACTTAGTGGAATGAAACGCTTTGTTCCTCTTTTGTCTATTTCTTTGTGTATGATTTCGTACGATTGAATGCAAAGAGATGCTTGTGAGTTTCTCAAGTAAATGCCGAAGAGAGAGAAAATATGAATAGATTAAGGTTGAACAGCTGCTTTATTATCGTGGGAATGGTTGTCCTTGTCCTTCGTTGTCAACGATATACACACGAACAGTCTATACGCGTATCTGTACGATGGGAGAGAGAGAAAGAAAGGAGTATTGTGTATGTATATGATGAGAGACGAGCATCACTGTTGCAAAAAAATCGAGTAAACTCGTTCAACACAATAACGTGGTGAGCCGCGCCGCCTAACCGAGTAAACGGGGCAAGAATAGTGCGAGGGTCATGACACCTGAGTGAGTACGAGAAACATAATCCCCGACTCGCTACCCATTTCGTTTAAAGTTAATTTCAAATTTAGATTTTTTTATCAAACAAAAATAATATATTTATTATCATTTTTAAAGAGGATATAAGTTATTTTTAACAAATTAGTAAAAAGAAATAATAATATTTACTAACTAAAAAGAAAAATAAGAAATAAATTGGACGATAAATGGGGCAAGGGAGCTAACCCGCCCATCTTTGGTATTAGGGAAATAAGTTCGAACATGATCGAAATCCTCCCATTGTTGGAATATTTTCTAACAATGTCAATTTTTGACGTTGTAGGATGGCTAAAAGAATTTATAGGAGTCATGGAATTATCTAAGGGTTGTTTAGAATGTTGGAGGAAGGAGCATGAGTTGAGACTTTCATGGACTCAGGGACTATCGCCAAAGCTAGTCAATGACCTGGGCATAGTATTCATGAATGCTCGAAGGTGGCCACCCCACATACGTTCAAGTTTTTTCACCTCCTTTCACTTGGATTCGATTATGTAACTATAATTATGAATAGCTTTAGCTCTGATGATGGTTTGTAACTCTTTGAAAGGGTGTGTTACACATCTGCCTATATGGCAAGCTACATTGTTGCCCGCTAAGAGAAGTGCCAAGTAGGCAATTTGCTAGGCCTTGTTTTATTATCTTCAGAGGCGATGATTGACATACCTTCGCCTCTTCGATTATAGCTTTTCAAGGAGTTGAAGGTACAACCCAATACCTCGTGCCTTCAAGGCAATTTGACTTTATAGGAACACCACCTCTATGCTCCGAGATTATACAAAGGAACAGAACCCTTAGTCACACCTTATGAGCCTCAAGTATCAGAGGCAGTTGATGTTGATTCTGAAGCGCCTCATGCAAGCTATAGTCTGATATTATGGAGTCATGTGAGGAATGATGGATGAGACATCTTCTACTGTAGTGGCTAAGATTCAAATCTCTCTTTTTGCTTGGAGATTATGTGAAGTCGCAAATCTATTGATGCCTGGATGGACGTTACGACATCATGAAACTTGACTAGTGAGTTGTTGGAATGAAGCTATATGTCAAACATTTGAAGAGTTTCAAATCTGCTTCTTTGCCTATAGATAATCATGCACATCGACTTGATAAATGTAATTGTAATATAGGTAAATCTCTCTATAATTCAAACCAAAATCTTATATTTCTTTTCCCTTTTGCGTCATTCCAGCACTCAATATTTTTCCAACCATATATTTTGACTAACTTGAGTGTTTGAGCATATAATCTTAACATTCCCAACCTTTCCTGTGTTTGGAAAAGCTCTACTTTTGCTCATCTAACGCGTGCATAATGTAACATATGCTCAAAGAGGAGTAAAGACGAGGTCTATCGACACACTTTAACAACAAGTGAATCTTTTGAGTAAAAAGCCTACCTATTTTGCAAGAGACTTTGATACTTTTTCTTGAAAAATATTTGTTCTTGAAAAAAATGATTAGTGGAAGCAATGAAGAAATTAACCCAAGAAAATTTATATCATTGTGTCCTTATCCTTGAAGAATTGAGAGAGATTTTTTTGGTCTTCCTTAGGGTTATTTTCTTGAAAAGAAAAAGTAACTTTCTTTGGCCTCTTCTCAGGCCTTTTTGAAAAAAAGACAAAAGGTTTTCAAGTCTCTCATTAAAGCATTGTCCTTGAAGAAACGAGAGATGGGTTCTCTGACCTCTTTTAATGTTCTCTTCTTGAAAAAGAAGCATCTTTACCTAGCCTCTACACATGCCTATTTCTTTAAAAGGAAATACAGTCTTCATTTGTGGTCTTTCTCTTGAGAAAGAAGAAAGTGTTTTCTAGTCTCCTCTTTACGCCTTGCCCTTGAAAAAGAGAAGATTTTCGAGCCTCTTAAAGAATTGCTAATGAAAAGGGAGCAACGTGGGTGAAAATGGTGACATCAACTCATGAAAAGTTCCATCTGAAGACATCCATTAATGGCATAATTGATGAGGCTATCGAGGCCATAGACCACTTAGCAAGATATTAGTTGAATTAACTCCAAATGTGAGGTAGTCGACTAGTCATAATGCTGATTTCAAGTGTTTCTCCAAGAGATGCAAGCTCAATCAGGATTATTGATATCCTCGATTGTCCCTCTCCACCCCTTCCAATGACCTTAGGAAGAGCAATCAAAGGAATATGGATAAATTGGTCCCTCCTTCATATAGATAAATGTAGATAATTGTTGGAATTTGGTTCAGAGAATAAAAATAAATTTAGTTAAGTATGGAAAAGTCGTGTCAACTTTGCTCAAATATTTAGATTTGATCCAATACTCAAATTATGAATATAAATAGACTAATTTGTTCTACTCGTCGAGTAAATCATCATGGTATATTTGGAATCTCAAAATCAATTTCGGATGAATGCAATCTAGAGTTGAATAGAAAATAGGAAATACAGGCCGAAAAAATGGCTAACTCCATATCTCGCCTACCGCTCGAGCGACAGTCTAACGATAGGCCAGCAAGAGATGCTCTGATGAAAAGGTGTCACCGTCACTCGAGAGAGAGGCCAACGACAAGCTTGCTACAGTAAGGGATGTTTCCCTTCGTGAAGGTTGCTAAATTTGGGGCGTGACACTTCACTCACAACCCTTCTTCTTCTAGGACCATTTGTACGTCCATTATGTATCCTACATCATTTTGCATTGATCATTACATCAAAATTCTCACAAAATACTCTCCAAAGTCATTCCAAAACTATTTTCTTGTAGAGAGAAGATTATCGTTCCAAGTTCGTTTTTGCATATGGTTTGAAGTGCTTCTACCACAAGTTGTATTTGTTGTATCTTGAGAGATAAGTGCTATATTCCATTAGCATTGTTGCGGGGTAATATTGTCTTAAGGAAAACATATTTTTCACTTGCCTTGGGTTTCAATCTTTGCTTTATATCCTTTTTTCTTACTTTCTTCATTTTTCCTAGAATTTAATTACATTCCTGTGAATTAAATATTCTCTTTGTCTAAACAACCATTTACATATACTAACGATCCAACGATCTTAAGACAATACTCACTTGTTTGTGTTTGTTGTTGGACATCATTTCTTCATCTTTGGAATAAACATTTGTGTGTTAATCCTTTCTTTCATTATTTTGTACGTTGAGCTTCTACTTATAACAGAAATGAATTACGTCGAGATTACTCAAGTCAAATAACAAATGGTACGAACTATGTAGTTCCTCCTTTGGCCATACCTATATCAAACTCTCACATATCACAAGGGGAAAAATCGAAAAAGTTTGCAAGCGTAGATTTTAAAAGATGGCAACAAAAGATATTATTTTATCTTACTACTTTAAATTTAGCAAAATTCGTAAAAGAAAATGCTCATATAATACAAGAAGGAGAAAATAATCGTGAGTCGATTATTGCATTGGATGCGTGGAAGTATTCTGATTTCCTTCTCTAAAATTACATCTTAAATGGATTGGACAATACACTTTATGGAGTGTATAGCTCGATGGACTTGGCCAAGGATCTATAGGATTCGTTGGAAAAGAAGTACAAGATCGAGAATGTCGGAACAAAGAAGTTCATTGTTGGCAAGTTTTTGGACTCCAAAACCATGATAAGTCAAGTACAAGAACTTCTAGTTCTATTTCATGACATACATGCTGAAAAGATGGAATTGAGTAAGTCATTCCAAATTGCATCCATCATTGAAAAACTCTCTTCTATGAGGAGAGATTTCAAAAATTATCCAAACACAAAATAAGGAGATGAATTTGGAAGAATTGATAGTCCGTTTGAAAATTGAGAAAGACAATAGAAAAACCAAAAGGAAATCTATTGTTCAAAGGAATGGTATGTTGATACTGGTGCTACCCTCACATTTGTGTAGACAAGACTATGTTCTCTAACTACAAGGAATTAAATGAAGAACAACTCTTCATGGAAATTCTGCAAGTTCTAAAGTTAAAGGACAAGAGAAAGTCACTTTGAAGATGACATCCAGTAAAGAACTCATCCTCAACAATATCCTACATGTACCGGACTTTAGTAAGAATCTTGTATCTGGGTCTCTACTTAGAAAAAATGATTTTAAACTTGTATTCGTATTTGATAAATTTGTACTCACTAAGAATGAGATGTATGTTGGTAAATGATACATATGTGATGAAATGTTCGAAATGAACGTTCTTACAATTGTATCAAAACAAAACATTATAAATAGAATTTTGAATTCTACTTATATGCTTGAGTTGCCTTGTCAGTCGATTAGGAAACGTCAATTACAAATCTATGCACAAACTTATGAATCAAAGTTTAATCCTGACGCTTAAGATTGATCCTAATCATAAGTGTGAAGTATGTGTTGAAGCAAAGTTGGCCAAAACACCTTTTCGCTCAATTCAAAGGAACTCGACACCTTTAGAGTTAATACATAGAGATATATGTAACTTGAAACTTGTTCAAACTAAAGGTGGTAAGAAATACTTTATAACTTTTATTGATAATAGTACAAAGTATTGTTATGTCTTTCTACTACGAAGTAAAGATGAAGCCTTAGATGCCTTTAAACATTATAAAATGGAAAATCAACTTGGTAAACGAAGAAAATGTATTCATGGTGATAAAGGTGGTGAATATAGGGCACCATTTGAAAAATATTGTTCCGAGCATGGAATCATTCATCAAACAATGGCACATTACTCACCCCAATCAAATGGAGTTGATGAATATAAAAATCGAACTCTTAAAGAGATGATGAACTCAATGTTGATAAGTTCGGGTCTACCTCAGACATTGTGGGGTGAAGCTATTCTATCGACAAATAACATTCTTAACAAAATACCCCTTAAGAAAATGGAAAAAACTCTATATGAACTATGAAAATTACATCCTCGTTCTTATCAATACTTGAAAGCGTGGGGGTATTTGGCAAAAGTTGAAGTACCTAAGCTTAAATAAGTGAAAATCGATCATAAAACGATTGATTGCATATTTATTGGGTACTCCAATAATAGTAGTTCATATCTTTTTCTTGTACATCAATATGAAATTCAAGATGTACATGAATGAAAAATAATTGAATCAAGAAATGTATCATTTTTTTAGAATACTTTCCATATAAAAGTAAGGAAAATGCAAGTTCAAATAAAAAAAATTTATGATACTGTAAATGACACTTCGGATGAGGAAGAACCAAGACGTAGTAAAATGGCTAGAATATTCACTTCGTTTGGCCAAGATTTGCTAACATATATGGTAGAAAATGAAGCAAAGACTTTCGATGAAGCAATGTTTACACTGCATTGGAAAGAAGCTATCAATATTGAGATAGATTCTATGCAAAATTATACTTGGGAGTTAGTTGACTTACCTTTTGGGAATAAGTTTTTAGAGTGTAAATGGGTTTTCAAAAGGAAACTAAAACTTGATGGATCCATTGACAAACATAAGGTTAGATTGGTTGCCAAGGGATATTATAGACAAAAAAAAAGGACTTGACTTATTTGATACCTACTCATCCGTAACTAGAATCACCTCGATAAGGTTGTTAATTTCTATCGTGGCGTTACGTAACCTTGAGATTCACCAAATGGATGTAAAGATGACATTCCTAAATGGTGAATTAGAAGAAGAGATATATATGGAACAACCCGTAGGGTTCATCTTTCCTAATCACAAACAAAAGGTTTGTAAACTAGTTAAATCCTTGTATGGATTGAAATAAGCTCCTAAACAATAACATCAAAAGTTTGATAAAACAATGTTGTCTAATGGTTTAAGATAAACAAGTGTGACAAGTGTGTATACATTAAACATACACCAAAAGCCTACGTGATTGTATCTTTATATGTAGACGACATGTTGATAATAGTCAATAGTCACGAAATAATGCTAAACACCAAGAGAATGTTAGCAAAACATTTTGACTTGAAAGACTTGGGTGTAACTGATGTAATATTAGGGATTAAGGTCTCTAAAATATCAGAAAAAATTATACTTTCTCAATCTCACTACATTGAGAGTATACCAAAAATGTATAATGTACTTGAGGAAAGTCCTGCGAAAACCCCTATTGACACAAGTTTACACTTAGTCAAAAAAAATAGGTGAATGTGTGTCACAACTAAAGTATTAACAGGTTATAGAAAGACTTATGTATATTACAAACTACACTCGATCGAACATAGCATTTGATGTAAATAAATTTAGTGAATTCATAAATAATACAAGCCATGATATTGGAAGACTTTAAAAAGGGTTCTTAGGTACTTAAAAGTATACTTTAACCTATGGATTACACTTCACAAAATATATCGAAGTATTAGAAGGATATTGTGATGTGAATTGATATTTGATATAAATGATTCTAAATCTACTGGTGGTTATGTTTTTACCATTGGTGGAGCTGCTATATCATGGAAATCGACAAAAGAAATGTGTATAGCTCGATCAATGATGGACTCATAGTTTATTACTTTGGACAAAGTTGGACAAAGTTGGAGAAGAAGCAGAATGGTTTCTTAACTTCCTGGAAGATATTCCATGTTAGCCTAAGCTGATACCTGCAATTAGTATACATTGTGATAGTCAATCGGCTATTGAAAGAGCTCAAATCAGAATATATGATGGTAAGTTTAGACATATACATCGTAGACACAATACCATTAAGCAACTGTTCTCTAATGGTATTATCTCCATAGATTATGTGAATTCAATAAAGCACTTGGAAAAATATTTTCTAACTCATTCATTTGATAATTAAAGTTCTTTCTGCAGAATGTTAGGGTTAAGATATCATTTTAGTGATTCATATATCTTGATTAAGTCAAGTGGAGTAGGGCAGAATACTCTTAATAAGAGGTCACTTATGTAAGTGTGAGGTGTAGCCGCCTCAATGAAAATTGTTCAAAGGCTGAAATTTTCTGAACACTTATGAAACCTAAGAGTTGCTCAGTATCAAAATGAACAAAGTCATGAGAACCATGAACGATTAAGTAAAGACATATGCGTGAGTGTTATTGTCTTGGTTTACACCAATGGCCAAATGGTTCAAGACATTACATTTACCAATTAGCCAAGTAAATCCGATAGTATTTCACTAAGGAATGTTCAAAGCCAGAAGCTACCGTATATGATGCAGTATTTTTCTGCTCTCTCTCTCTCTCTCTACAATGCATCATATTTCTGTATAGCATAACCATATTCGGATTTTGATTCATGTGAGGGATTGTTGGAATTTGGTTTAGAGAATAAAAATAAATTTAATTAAGTGGAAAAGTGACTTTCGTGTCAACTTTGCTCAAATATTCGAACTTGATCCAATAGTTAAATTATGAATATAAATAGACGAATTTGTTATACATTCGTCGAGTAGATCGTCGTGGTATATTTAGTATCTCAAAACCAATTCTAGATGAATGAAAAATTGCGGTTCAAAGTTGAATAGAAAATATGAAATACGAGCTGTTAAAATGTCTAAATCCATAGCTTGCCTATCACTCAAGCTCGCTCGAGCGATGAGACTGTCGCTCAATCGACAGTCTAATAACAGATGAACGAGAGAGGTTCAGATGAAAAGGTGTCAATGTCGCTCGAGCGAGAGGCCAGCGACAGACTAGCCATAGCAAGGGATGCTTCCCTTCGTGAAGGTTGCTAAGCTTGTGGCGTGACACTTCACTCACAACCCTTCCTCTTCTATATATAGGACTCTTTGGATGTCCATTATGTATATCATATCATTTTTCATTGATCATTACATCAAAACTCTTGCAAAATACTCTCCGAAGTCATTTCAAAACTATTTTCTTGTAGACAGAAATTATTGTTCCAAGTTCGTTGTTGCTTGTGGTTTGAAGTGCTTCTACCACAAGTTGTATACGTTGTATCTTGGAAGACAAGTGTCATATTCATTTAGCACTATTGTAGGGCAATATTGTCTTCAGTAAAAAGTGTTTTTACTTACCTCGAGTTTTAATCTTCGCTTTATATTCTTTTTCCTTACTTACTTTCTTTCCTTTTTCCTAGAATTTAATTACGCTTCTACAAATTAAATATTTTCTTTGTCTAAACAACCATTTACATATACTAAGGATCCAACGATAAATCTTAATCATATATAGATAAATGTCTATAGAATACTTAGATATGTTAATAATTTCTATAAGTCAACCTATATGAATATCGAGGATAGTGTCATCTTCAAAGTAGTTTGGCAACCTACTTAAGAAAGTTATGAATTAAGCCAAGATATAGGACACATGCCCAATTCATGTGTTGGTTTTATGAATACTAAAAGATGTTCAACTTTGTGTATGGTGTACGTTGACCCAAAAAAATAGAAATTATTTTTAATTCCAACAGTAGATTTTTTCGGTCGGAATTTTGAAAGGTTTTTTCTTCATTTTGCTTCTTTTAAGTCGTTTCTTGTTGTGTTAATAGCAGTTTCTATAGACGATTTTTAGAAGCTTCTTGGTCATTTTTTTGAGTTGACACTTTCATCATTATACTAAAAGTCATGATTACGTCCAAGTTCCAATATTTTGGTTAAGTTTTGTGCTTTTGTGACACTTGTCATGCAATTCATTATGTACGTACACATATAGATTTGCAAAGAAGATCATGTTGATTTAATAATGTTAGAATGCACACTTAAATAGCGTATATGTCTGAGGCTGAGTTGAGGCCTTTATTTCTGCCGATCGGACGAGACTTCCAATTGTCCTTTAATCTAAGTGTTAAGGTCATGCACATTTTGTTGCTAGATGGTGATTTGAAGAAATCGATAGGTCTTTTGTTCGCTAAAATTATATACCGCAAGTGCATGGGTCGCATACAAGTAATAAAGTGG
>CAIGRS010298195.1:1186-12407 GCA_903798395.1 Fraxinus floribunda
TTTTTTTTTTTTTTTTATACTCAGGTTCCCAGCTTACGCCAGATTATATCCTGGACCACCAGTCACCGGTCCCTCAGTAATTGGCGAAGGTAAACCGCGGATTATGCCCAAATTGATCAGGGTCCATGCACCTTTTATACTCCTAGCCCCAAGTGAGTTTTCTTCATGATTATTACATCACCAAACTACTCCAATCAAGAATGGTTATTACATCACTCAACTGCTCCAACCAGGAATCTGACTCCTCACGCTGAGGTTGCAAGCCCAGCAATGTCCATTCTCTGCCAACTTGGCTGTGCCCCGAGGGGCAGGGTCGAGTAGTCTTATTTGGACATATGTTTGATACGAGTTGTATAATACGTGCGTTGTACGTGATTTTGAAATAATGTTGTCAAATTTTACTATTCTTGAAATTTTTAAATATTGATAGTTAAAGCAGCCATTGAAGTAAAGATCGAGACTCTACAATTGTGATTGTGTGGTAGCTTTATAATTTAGGGCATGTTTGGTGCCGATTTTCACCAAATTTTCAGTCTTTTTTGAACCGTTATACAGTAATATGACAGCCGCAACCTTTGACCAGATTCTGCATAATTACACTTTCACCCTTTTGCCATTGAATACAACCTTTTGAAAGGAGGACATTTATGGTATTTGACGAACTTTTGACCTAAAATATTACAGCTGGAAAGACTATCCTATTTTCCCAACGGTCCATATTTTGCTTATAATCTGGTGGGAATCGGCGCCAGACACAGCCTTAGATTCATTTGATGAAATGCATTGTTAGTATTGACCTCCAAAAGGCTAGGATATGACAACAAACCATCGCGATGTAAAAATGAGATTTCTTTTATTTTTTATTTTTTTATCTAATATTACGTGTAACGCGTTCCTATTAATGAATAAGAAAGTTTTAAAATAAATAACTTTTTTGATTGAATAATTTAAACTAGTTTTAAGTTACTTATTTTGAAAGCGAAACAAGAGTTACCTTCAAAACAATTAACATTTTTAACTGAAAAGGTCAAAAAGAAAAAGAAGAAGTAACATTAACATTTACATATCCTCGAGCTTAGACAAACATGCCCATTCACTCACCTAATCAATTTCATAATGGGGCGGGACACCCCCGCCCCGCCCAACCCATCTGGGGGGGGGGGCAGTTTTCCGTCCCGTTTATTATATATATATATATTTTCAATTAATTAATTTTTTATTTTATTTTTTAAATTTGTAATTAATTTTTTTTTTTTTCACGGGCGAGGGTTCGGGGTAGGGCATCCCGCCCTACCAACCCGTCGGGACGGGTTTTTTTTTTGCCATCATGAATTTGTATGCCAAGAGACTATGAATCCATGAATGTGTAGTTGATTGCTGTTTATCAGGAAAAAAATAAAATAAAAACAAAAACATGGAAGTTACTATAGCAAAAGTGGAAATTATTCCTCATGTCATCATCCTCTTTCTAATTATAATTATTTGTCATTCTTCGATATGTCATGTTTTTATATTCAAGCGATTCTCGGAAAAATTATTATTGGTGAACAAGTTAGATAGTACTCTTAAGAGAATTTATAAACTACTTGTTTGCAAGTTGTTAAAAATATAAATTAATAGAAATGAGTGATGGATAATGAGCAGAAATTATGTCTTACAAAACGTGTGGTTAAAATTAAACTTTTGCTTTGACCTTTAAATTATTATGAGAATAATATTTTAAACCGAACAAACACTAAGACTGCATACAAAAATCAAAGCTTGCAATAGGTTAAGTACTCAATATTGCAAAACGACAATTTACTAGGAATGACAATGGGGAGGGTATGGGACGGATCAGCCATTCCCACCACCATCTCGTCGAGTATTTTTGTTACCTTACCCCATATCCATATCCGGTTAAAGCGGGACGGGGCGGGGCCATTGCCCCATTTATCGCCTAATTTATTTATTTTTTCTTTTTATTTTTGCTTTTTTTTTATGTCTTTAGTTAGTAAATATTATTACTTTTTTACTAATTTGTTAAAATCAACTTATGTTTTCTTTAAAAGTAATAAAAAAATTTATTACTTTTGTTCGATAAAAAACTTAAATTTGAAATTAATTTTAAACAGGATGGGGACTATGTTTCCCGTACCCGCTTCGGGGTAATGACCCTCGCCCCGTTCCCGCTCCGTTTACCTGGTTAGGCAGGTAATCTTCGCCAGATTTGAGACGTGGCCTCACGGGTATCGAGTTGAACGAGTTTTTTTTATCATCCTTAAAATTTACCTAATATATTGTTAACAATAATAAAATGCCTCTAATGTCAAGTCTTTTTATACTCAAAACAAAATAAAACCTACTCTTAAAAATGGATTACCTGCTTAAAACCATAGTTAAAAATGAATAATGACACTAGAGTATTTGTCTTTTTTTCCATATACAAGTGATTTTCTCCATTTACATTTGATTTTAATATTAATATGATTGAGGGCCAAATGTGCGTGCGCACACACAAGAACAAAGTTTTCAATATCTTAATTCTTACCCTTTAATAACGTATTTTCAATTGATTTGGACAATTATATTATTATAATGAAGTTTCATTGTCAACGTTTTGCCCCTACGAATCTATGGAAGTTTAGTTCACGTCTTCCTAATTTTATCGTTTCGAGAAACCTTACACGTGAAATATAACATATAAGATAAATATCATTTTTCAACTTCAATCAACAAGAAATTATTTATTTCAAAACACACTTTTTCACTTATAAATAAGAACTTTTGAGCTTAGCCAAACACGAATTTTACTATCTATGAAAATCAGGCATTGGCCATGAAATACAACATGTAATACAAAAAAATTGGCTTCGTACGTATTCATATAATTTACTCTTATCACTTCTCTCTCTCTCTCTCTCTCTCTCTCTCTCTCAATCACTAGGTTAGAACTAAGAGTACTTCATCAAGAAATTAGGATTCTTTGAAAATATTGTTATGGAGTTCTTCAAAAAAGCCAAGGCTGTTAGACTCAAAAGCCACTTGAACAAATACCTAGTAGCGGATGATGATCAAGTCTCCACCAGACAAAGTCAGAGCGCCGCCACCCGAAAAGGGCGGTGGACGGTGGAGCTTGTCGAAACAAACAGCCATGTTATCCGCCTCAAGAGCTGTCACGGCAGGTACTATTCAGACTTGAAGTTTCATCTAATTAAAAAATCGACTCAACTACTCGTTTTTTACATGGATATTACCCTTTAACAGGTACCTTACGGCCTCGAAGGAGCCCTTTTTATTGGGCACAACTGGATGGAAAGTCATGCAAACTGATCAAGAAAATATGAAGGATTTTTCTATTGAGTGGCAACCTATAAGGGATGGATAAGTTCACTTCAATTTCTCAAATGCGGGAACCTTTTTACTTGCTAATGGAGGAACACCACCTTGGAGAAATTCTATCACGCATGATAACCCTAATTCTGGTTCAACTAAGAATTGGATTTTGTGGGATGTAGAAGCTGTAGAAATCCCAGAAGATGAATTCTTAACTGATTATTTGTCGATGGTTTCGAGTTTTTCGTCAGTTTCCGATGAAATTTCCGGCTTGGATATGTCGTCGCCGGTGCCGGAGTCTCTGGTTTCTGGTTACTCACCCTCCTTTAAGAGGTTGTCTATGGGAAAGGTACGCTCTCTGAACTTGTCAACCATGTAAAAGAATTCCCAAAAAAAGCAAAAAAATAAATCAATGGCTGCGAAGAAATTAATTCTGTTTTTCTAATGGTAATAATCCGTTTGGCCCTGCTTAAAAAGCAACGGGGTACTCAAAACTTTTAATCCCGGTCAAATTGTCAAAAAATAAATAAATAAATAAAAAATCTTAATTGCAATGGTAGCATGGATTTCAAACACAAAACTAATCCAACACATAATTCTATTGTTACGTCTTTTGAAAAATTGCATCTTAAATCAATGGACAATGCTATAAGTATCTAATCATTTACTTAATACATTACATAATTGATAGGTATTTTTGACTTTTCCACATTTCACATTCACGGCCAAATTTTTGCCATATGGACCTATGTAATCCATTATGTACATGAAAAATTATCCTAAATCAATAGTACGATACATCATGTTATCACCCGTTTTTATTTTAAGATTGGCTTTATACACAAACAAAATTGTATTCATCTATAAGTGAAAAGGACATACATAATTACTTATAATTTGTAGCTTATTTTGGAGAGCCCTCTTATGGTTTAGTGGCTCTTTTACTCATTTCTTTTTGTGTAAGTTATACTTGTTAGATTGAAGATAATAAAAGTTATCTAAGTTAGGCCATACACGTCTTAATCCATTGATTGAAGGTTTTTTATTACATTCTTGAATAACTTAAATTGCCAAATGTCTACGTCATTCATCAAAATAATAAAGAATTAAATTAAATTAAAGCCTTAAATTGGGCTTCCAAAATATGCACGATGAAGATTTATATCTTTATTTGACTTGTATATTTTTATGGGGTTTCCTCGATTAAACAGAAATCCTTCAATTTAACCTCAAGAACACCAGCAATGGATCTGTTCCAGAACTCCAAGGCAGTTCGACTCAGAAGCGTCCACGACAAGTACTTGATAGCAGAAGAAGACGAAGAGTCAGTGAGCCAAGAACGAAACGGATCTTCCAAGAACGCGAAGTGGACAGTAGANTCGATTAAACAGAAATCCTTCAATTTAACCTCAAGAACACCAGCAATGGATCTGTTCCAGAACTCCAAGGCAGTTCGACTCAGAAGCGTCCACGACAAGTACTTGATAGCAGAAGAAGACGAAGAGTCAGTGAGCCAAGAACGAAACGGATCTTCCAAGAACGCGAAGTGGACAGTAGAACTTGTCGAAAATTCCGACAACATAATCCGTCTCAAAAGTCGTTATAACAAGTATTTAACTGCCTCAAACCAGCCGTTTCCGCTGGGCATGACCGGCCGAAAAGTTCTTCAAACGCTTCCGGGCCGGCTCGATTCGTCAGTCGAGTGGGAGCCCATCAGAGAAGGCAATTCAGTGAAGCTGAAAACGAGACACGGCCAGTTCTTACGGGCAAATGGGGGGCTGCCGCCGTGGCGAAACTCGGTTACGCATGATATTCCTCACAGGGCCGCCACCCAGGATTGGATTTTGTGGAATGTGCATGTGGCTGAGATATTGGTGGCGCAGTCACCTGTGGCGGCGGCGTCGGTGCCACCACGTTTGGTTGACCACTCGGATTCTTTTGCTTCGGATTCTAGTTCGCCTTCTACTCATTCCTCAGTGTCTGCTAGCTTTTCTGGACCAGAGGTACTTAAAACAAATTTGCTTTCAGTAATGATTTGGCTGTTTGTTCCTTTGTTTGTAAAATGTGTGGAATTCTTGAAATTGGAATTTAGAAATCTGTAGAATTTGGCTGTTCATCTGCAATTTCGTCCCTTCTGGGACGTGTGATAAAATTTGAACGATATATAGAAGATTAGCATGGCCCCTGCGCAAGGCTGACATACATTTTCGAATTATATATATGATGCTTTAGTTTGGCACCAACAACATTAGAACACGAATTGTAGAGGCTAAAAATTTGGAGCATGATTGGCTAATTCTTAAAAGAAAAGTAATTTTGAAACTTGTTTTCGAAAAAGTAACTTTTAAGTTTAACCAAACATGCTTATAGTTTTGTGGGAGCTTTAGCTTTAAATTCAGCATTTTAGTGTGAGTTTTTATTGCGTATTTACGGATCCTCAGTATGTGTTTCGGGGGCTCGTGTGCAGTCAAATGATTCTGTGGCAAGTTCGCCATCAAATGAGAGCGATGGCAGGATGATGTACTTTCATATAGCTAATGAATATGGGGAGATCGATGAGGACCTTGTGGAGCTTGGCATCTCATTTAAGGGAAATGGAGTTCAAGATTTGACGAAGAGACTCGAGGAGGAGTTGGGAATGAATGGTATTATTGTGTGTACACGAAGTCCGTTGAACGGGAAGCTTTATCCTCTTCGTTTGCAGCTTCCTCCAAGTAATTCAACTATGCATGTCATTGTGGTTCCGACCTCATCACAAGGTAATCTTTTATTCTGATTAATTCTAGTCAATTAATAAGTTATATGTATATGCAATGCATTCTTGACTTTCATAAAGCTCGTGATGAAGAAACGGAAGTAGAAATATTAAAACTTCCAAGTAATGAACTATTTTAGATAATGAAGAAACTAGTATATTCAAAAGGCAATGTTAGAGGAGTATCACTCAAGAAGTATCGAACTTTTTGAACGGTAAATCGAGGTCAATGTAATTTACGACTTTGAAGTTAGAAACTTGCTTGATTGAGTAACAGTCATTGAAATAAAAGGGATTTGAGTCGAGAGACGCTTTTAAGTGGTATAGTGGTAAGCTATTATATTGCGCAACAAGCGTCAATTGATGCTATATGCACTGTAGATACGTTTGGTAGGAAGGATTAGGTACTACTAGGTGGTATTTAAAGAATCTAATATAATATTCATTATACCGTTTAATCATATCAAGTATTGTGTACCAAACATGCAAAGTAAATTTCTAGATCCAATCTCTTGATAAAGAGAGAAATTTGTTTCATGTTAATTTAGAGCCAGAACACTACGGTTTATATGCAAATTGTATGTTCTTGTTTCAATTACGAGCATCTCATCATCATCATCATTGGGTCTCATAATTCTTCTTATTTTGATGAATCAGAAGCTCAAGATTTGGGAAGAACTGGAACGCCATTGTAGAAGAAATTCAGAATATATATGTCAATTTCGCTCTACACAAATCAAATGCTGCACGTTTTGTACATACGCCTTCATCCCTTTCGCAAATCTTTCTTGATCTTGAGTCGACTTTCATCTGTCGAAGTTTTGAATTCACAAAACATTTGTAAATGCATTCAAGTGATGGACTTAATATGCACATCTGAAATTGCATTTGCTTCATATTTTGTCGCAGAAGTTTTCTGTATCATTTTGCGGAAGTTACAGTTGATGAGTTTGTCGTCTCGCAAAGCCCAAGAAACTGAGAGAAATATGAAATTTTATATTAATTCTGTCTATGATTTTTTCAAAGAGAACACTCTTCTTATAAGAGTAATGATGAAATACGAAAATGTATACATATTTGTATAGTTTAGGTTCTACTAGATACTTGACTCGACTCCTAGTACTTCCGAAATTGGGTGTCTCGACAAAATTAATCCCGACCAAGTAAAGCCCTACATTGTAACGCTTCTTCTTTCTTTCCTGGTGATGGATTCTGGTGTCGGAGGTAAAACAGGGAGAAAACTCTAACCTCTCTTTTCCGGGTGACTTAACTATAGGGTCAGGTTTTTTATTCCAAAATGCATGCACAATCTTTTTATTGTTCCATATATATAAAAAGTAACCGATGTTTAAACCCAACAACACTTAGAGGGGAGTGAATAGGTCTCTAATGCGGGAATAAAATAATCGATCAAATAAAAAATAACAAATCATCTATTTATTGTTTCTAAAAGATTAAATTTAATATCAGATTAAATTCTAAATGTCAATCATGCAATATAAATCAAAAACATAAAAAAAAATAGCAAATTTGATAACAAAGGAAAATCCCCTGGAAAACTCTTCACGTGAATTAAAATCTCAAGGTAAACCTTGCCAAAAGATCCACTAGAAAAGATAACTTACTGTTGGTCGATAAACAACTAAATCTTAGTAGACACTAACCATCCAATCTATAAATCATCGAAGAACGTTTTTAATTGTGCACCTACACTTCCAATAACTCTGGACTTCTTTTCCCTCCACGTGTATTACCAAAAACGACCTTGTTCTGGAACAATTGAACTCCAGTTGTTTCTTTCCAATTTCAGAACTCCGAAAGCTTGTTGGTGAAGGTAATGATTTTTTGTGTTTGATCTTTAAATTTTTTGTATTTTGATCTTATAGTTGAATTAAGAGAATTATAGAATATGTTTTTGATCTTCAAAGAATGTTCTCTCGTATGAATAATTGATCAACCAACAATTGAGACGGACTATAACTTAGGCATTTATAATATAGAGTTTGAGTTTGTTTGAGACTCCAAAATTTGTTTAAAATCGTGACCTAGAGTTGGCGGATATCACCACCGCTCGAGCGATGGTCTCGCGGCTAGCAAGCAATCCATCCACCGCTCGAGCACCCAAGGTGCGGCCAACAAGCAGTGACTCCACTACAATTTTCGGCGAGCACTTCCAAGGCAGACAATGAGCAGTTTTACGGCTATTTTTTCTCTTTGTTCCATCTTTAACTCCTACAAGACATATTCCAACCACCGACTTTTTGACTCGAATTACAATTCATTAAAATATGTACAAGTTCCTATTTGGTTTTTTGTGAAAAATCAAATTTTAATAGATTTTAATAAAAGTTGATGATATGTGTATGTTAAAAAGTTAATAAAATTTGTAAATTTCATAAAATGTGTGATTAAAAATGAATTTGGAGAAAAAAAAATAAATTTTAAAATATTAGGATCAAACAAGAGCTTAGCCCTTTATCTATTTTATGTCGATTAAAGCCATTATTGTAGGCAAAGGTGATTGTGTGCAGTCATTGTTGACTTAGGCAAAGGCATACAAATTTTTATCTCCGTGGCCATCTTCACATTAAATTGAGAAAATTGCATTTGGTGAAGATTTTCTCAGTTTGCAGTCGTAATTCAGGAGAGAAAATCAATTGCTATTGTTGACCCTTTTGAAGCAAAATTAATATGGTAGGGGACCAAATTCACTATAAATACGGGATGAAGCTAAAGGAAAAAAAGCATTGCAAGCAGCAGCAATAATTGTAGAGAGTTAGAGCCAAAATAGTAAGTAGAGAGAAACATAAACTTATAGGGAGAAAAATATTGTCTTCTCCTAAATGTTTTAACATTTACACCAACGCTACATAAATACAATTAATGACATGTTCATTCATAGTTTCGATGGGTAGTTGAAGAGGGAAAGTCCGACTCGACAGTCAACGGCTTCAATTTGGGCATGTAGATGTAGGTTTTCAATTTATCAAATGATTTGAGGGTAATAGACATGTACTTACCGAATGAAAGTAAGAAATTGGAAAGGGAAGTGAAGGATAAAAATTTAAAAAGGCCTAGATTTTAGTTTAACAATGAAATTAATAATCGGGCCAACAAAATTAAAATAAAAAATTGAATTCAGAAATTAGGTTGGATTGTGCTAGCTAGGCATGAACTTGACTTGGGAGTTGAAGCATTAATCACTAAATTAGTTAATTTGTTTAGAAAAAATAAAATAATTTAATTAATTCAATATAAAAAAATTATTTAGATTCGGTTATTTAGTTCTGGTTTAGAACCGAGAACCGAAAAAAACTCATCGGTTCCCGATTCAAATACCCGTTCGAGTATTTAACTTATAAAGAATCGCTCGATTCGGTTCGGTTCAGTCCAATTCGAGAGTTTTGTTCAACCATATTTTAAAAGTAACGTTTGATATCAATTTGTTGGGAGGATTTGATAAGTCTCAAACAAACTAAAGAAAATAAAATTTAGAATAGAAATTTAAGAGAAAAAATTGTATTCTCAAAACTCAACTTCCATTATTAATATTATTATTTTATTTTTTTGTGATGATGAAATTTACAAATGAGTAACTTTTTTATACTACATTTGACACATAAAAATTAATTGCTAATACATGAATTTAAACACTCATTAACATTTCTAAATACATGAATAAAAATAAATTCATCTATATTAATTCTAGATTCAAGTAGATCAATATTCATCAAGTCAAGATTTATTGAATCTAAATTAATGAAAATGTTAATTAATTGGGAATTAATAACACAAAATTCATATATGACAAGAATTTTGTAGTATTTATTACATATTGCATTATATTCTTATGGTACGGAAACAAAAAAAAGGGGTTTTTTGTACGTTTTGGTGCACTTCCATGCTCATCAGAGGCATCAATGTACGTGCATGACTTGCTTATTACGGTGTACTATATTGTATTAGACTGTATTAACGAAGAACTTTTAATTGCGTAGCCAACATGATCAAGAATCATGGGACTTGATATTTGAGCTTGGGACAAATTCTATTCCTCAACTCAATAAGTTGAAATGCAGAAAGCTAAATTTATTCCCAGTAATTGTCTATTTGTGCAAATAGGGCCAATTATTTGTAGCATTGGATGATCTAGAGCTAAAAAGAATTAAGACTGGAAAGGCAAAGTTCCCGGTTCAAGTTATATCGTGTGGAAGTTATTTATGGACCGGTTTATTATATGACAAGAAAAACAAATATTTTGGTAAATGAGATTTAGAGACTTCAATAAAGATTTACAATTTTTTTGCTCCTTTTTAGCAGTAACATCACATACAAATCGGATACTAAGCCACTGTTCGGTGGCTGTTTTTTTGAAAAAACATTGTTTTGAATAGTGAATTTATGGAGAATGTGTGGTTAAAAAGTAGGGAAAAATTTTAATTTTTCGTATAAAATATTTTATTATGTGAATGTGTGATTCAAAATAAGTACGTAGAAAAAAGAGTTTTGAAAGAATAGGCGACAAACAATGGCTGCATGTGCTATTTTTAGCAATTCTACTTTTTATTAACGACGTTAAACAAGAACTATCCAGGTATTGGATTGGGGTGTGGCCGAAATTGTTTTCTTAGTGGGCTGGACTTGTTTAATGGTCTAATCTTTCCCATACTTCCCATATTGCTATATGGTCGGCCTGGCCCATAAATGGTCCAACTCCAACAAGCTTTCCATGGTCCTTAATAAAATAAAAACTGGAATAATTGAAACTACGGTTTCAAACATTTCATATTTTTGTAGACTTTATCCAAATATTTTATTTGTGTCATTCACAGTCTCAAATATTTCATTTGACCACATTATTAGCAATTTTAATAAGGGTAAAATGGTAACTTTGCATTTTATAAAAAAATTATTTAGATATTTTTTTCTTAGCTCGTCTATCCTGCTTTTTGACACAAAATCGAATTTTAATGAACAAAAAGTGGGCCCTCAATTAATAAAATAAGCTTCCTTGGAAAAACAACTTGTGACACTGAGGACTAACCTACTTTTTCACACAAAATCGAATTTTAAAGAAGAAAAAGTGGGTCCTCAATTAATTCAATAAGCTTCATTGGAAAACAACTTGTGACACTAAGGAGCAAGGACAAC
>CAIGRS010298209.1:0-12125 GCA_903798395.1 Fraxinus floribunda
AACTCTCCTACAGAATAGCCATCAAACTAAACTTGATTTTATGGGGGAATTATCACGGTTCATCAGCAATATATGTGTGGTTTAAGCTGCACCTTTTCACACCTCCAATTCTATCAAGCTCTTCCAAAGTTGCCCAAAGCTTTGGATCTTCATAATCTTTAGTTAGAAAAGCAGGCTTTTCTTCCATAAGTGTGCTGGATTTCCTGTTGTCGAGCAAATTACAGGCTTCGGAAAAATTTCCGTTTTTTGTTTGACTGGAGAGAGATAAAATTTATTGTAACCAGTGAGACTACCTGGAAAATGGGTTTAGTCAATATCATTACTTCAGACTTTTGCTTTTGTAGGTCTGGTGATTTTGTGCTAGGCAAAAACTCAAAGATTATTTTGAAAATAAAGCAAAACTTTAAGAAACGTCTACATAGAAGTCATTTCAATGGAACATGGAAACAATCCTACTAGAGGTGAATGGTAGTAGGGTTGGATCCAGTGTAGGGGAAGAAAGGGTGGAACACAATGTCAATTATCATTGTTAAAAAAACTACTTTTGGCTTTTGCCTTGAGTCCCTCTTAAAGTGAGTTGTTTAGAATACAATTTTTGGGAACTTTTTAATTGCTACTTTATTAATCTTTTTGGTGCTTGTATGGAAGTTTGACTTTAAATTTTGTTGATATGTTTTATTATGGACGTTTAAGATGGTTTATGGTTTATATTTTGTTTCTATAATCTTTTGAATTATTTTAATGGTTTATCTTGAGGCTTATGTCGCAATGCCTTGCATTAGGGAGTTAAAATACCTTGAAATCCAATTGAGCCTTTTTAAATATTGCTTAATATGTGGTTTAGGAGTTAATCATATGAGTAAATTGATACTACGTACTGCCCCACGAGGAATGCTTTCACTGTAAGGTTTTACATCTGATATAGCCATTCAAAAGTGGAGAATCCCTTGGACGTCTAGAGTAACTCTAGACTTTCCTGTTCATATTAAGAGGGTGTTTGGTGGGAATTAAAATTAGATTTTTAGTAGATTGTAATAAAAGTTTTTGAAATGTGTGGTTAAAAAGTTGTGGAACGCATGAAAGATGTGGTTAATATTAATTGTTTGACTTTCGCCTGGATTAAATTTTAATCCAAGACCAAACAAGGGCTATATATATATATTTTAAAATTTATAAAGAGCTCAGACTTGAACAACAAAGCAGGAGTCTACCAACCAAGCATATTGTGTTCATCATCTTGCGATGTTCCCATAGAGCTGGAGTACACCTGCTTTATAGGGCCAAATAAAGTGTTGTGATATATCTGAAAGAACTGTATGATATGATACCTGCTTTCCTCACCTGGCTGGCACAGTAAACTATTCAAGTGATTGCATCTGATTAGGCACATTTCTTTGAGTAGATGAGTGGAAGTATTTTCTTCTTTAATGTCATTAATAAAGAAAATAAATCGGAAACTCATAGTCAAAATATGGTAGCGTCATATCTTGGTGGCTCTATCTTTGTAGGATCATTACATCTAACTATACTAGACAATTAACTAACTTCTGTTTTCTGATTGTAGCAGATGAATGTTTGCTTCATGACTTGTAATCATTTCTATGTTTGATTTCATATCTAGGTATAATGAAATTTGTACTTTCTTGCCTATTCATTTTGGACGAGTAATATTTTCTTTAAGGTTGCAAAACAATGGAAGAGATGAATAGTAAGATATATGGATCTGTATATGAATGTTCAAGGATGCTAAGAACATATATATATTTTTTTAGAATTATATAAGTCTTGGTAAGGATCACAGATTAACACAAAGAGGATGTTACAGCCATGAAGCATATGACATGTTATGGAATCACTAAAATGATAGTGATGTATTTGAAAAGGATAGTAGCCTAAGCCAACCTAGGTTCATTCCTCACTATCTCTCAAACTTCCAAAGAGAACTCCCCGGCTGCTTCTTGATTCAATATCAGTCATTTGTGACTGTATACAGTTATTCACTTGCTATCATTGTTGATGGTTCAATAAATTCTAGGCAATCTATTTGATTAACATCATACAACTGAATTTGTGACCACTGCAGCATTTTAATTCTTTTATGGGCTACCAAAACTTTATATTTTGATTAAATGGGTGAATAGGTGGTAATTAACTATTTCTGGAATTAACAGCTTGGACAAGCTTTGAGCACGAGACCAGATATACTGCCAACCTTATATTGCCAAGAACTTGCTAAGTTACAGGTACGCTGTCCTTTTTGCAGTGTAGTGTAATCTAGCTGAATGCTGGATTAGGGTGAGAATTATTTTCGACTCATCAGTTACCTGGCACGTGCTTTTCTTTGTTGCTTTTTATTTGACAACTGATCGCGTTCCAGGATCAAATACCTCCTTTTCCAACAGACGTCGCCATCAGATCTATTGAGTCTCAGTTGGGAATGCCAATATCAAAAGTATTTGCCGATATTAGCGAGAAGCCTATTGCTGCAGCGTCCTTGGGACAGGTTTACAAAGGTTCGCGAAGCGAGATCTGTAGAACAAATTTATACTTTTCATTCTCCTCCGGTCAACATCTATCGGTAGATTGCTCAATCAATGGATTTTTCATATGGTTGACCTCATAAGTATATGAGACAGATAAGGCGTTAATAGTAATATTTCAGATCTTTTTTACACCTGTACGTGGAACAACATGACATTGACAATAACTTGGTCTATAATATGGTTATAAATATGCTCAGTGATTGAAACAATTGCTAATACTTTAGTATTGCCTTGCTTATGTTCTGCATCTAGAGTTGAAAGAAGTATTATGAATTTAATTGAATTTATTCTCTCAGAAAATACACTCAAAAAGTAAGCCAGAACTTCAGAAGTCCTAATATCATTTTGATTTAAAGAAAGTTAGGCTTCTTGGACTTGGCAGAGGAAGATATTAATGTAGGATGATATATATCGGATATATCAATATAATATATCATAGGTGAGCTGTCTTAGACTAGGGGTTTTTGTGCGTTGCCTTGTTGTTAAGTTACTACCTCTCCCGTCAATGAAGTACACCAGTGCCTTTCATATGATGTTACAAAAAAAATTATTTTATGAAATGAACAATATTCTATACTAGTGACCTCTTTGTCTAAATAGACAATTATATATATATATACACACACACACACACACATATATATATACACGTGTACATCTATTCGGAATTCCGTCATATAGTTGATACTAGAAACGACTTCTTTCAAAAGGGTTAATTTTAGGACAAGAAAATTTTGTTTTAGGCATACAACGCATTCGGTTTTCTAAAATGATTACTACTTTATTGTGTTATAATTATGAGAGGAAGTTTGCTGGTGCTTCAGCAATTGGGTTCTTGCGTGCATGAATTGTTCTTCATATCCTGTTTCTTATTTTCTTGTGATTATACTACTCTTTTTCTCTTCTTCTGTTGGAGGGATTTGGAATAAGGTACCAATTTGGGTTTGTTGGTCAGAAATACATATTATGCAGCCAATTTAGCTAAATCTTTGTTATCCACTTCAAGTTTTGCAGCTCACTTGCATTCTGGAGAGCTTGTAGCTGTTAAAGTTCAGAGGCCTGGTATGTCGTATTTATTGACCCTTGATGCATTGTTATTTCATATGATTGGAGGTCAACTAAAGCGATTTGCCAAAGCTCGTAAAGATCTGTTAGGGGCAGTGAATGAGGTGGTGAGACTCTTGAACTTGTTATATATACGGAGCCAGTTAACAATAACATGCAATTATGCATTGACTAATCTGTTTGTGGAGTACAATAGCGAGACTACATCTAGATATCAATTACTGGAGTAATTTCTTGCAAACAACATTCTGATGCACATTATTTTGTGTACTCAACTAGCTAATTTACATTATTATATTGGCTTTGACTTCTCAAGGATGGGGGTGAATACATGACCATAATTGTTACAAGTATGATTGTACTATTTAAGTGATTGTTTTGCCAATGAAATAGGAAGACAGATGAAGAATGTTATAACATTGTTAGATTGTTCACATATCAATATATTTCCATAGCAATTTGGCTTATCCATTGGTCTATTTATTTTCTTTCAAATGGCGCATATCTTTAATTAGATCGTCTATTATGTGTGTTGCAATTTTCTTAGGTTTTCCTTGAATGGATAGGTGAGACACATGTTTGAGGAAATTGATTATATCTTGGAAGGTCAAAATGCTGAGAGATTTGCTTCACTCTACGCCTGCTGCTTCTGTAAGTTCTACATTTACAACCATTGTCTTTTGAGTTGCTCGTTTTGTGGTAGCTTTAAGTAACACAGAGAGAGTACAAGTTCAGTTTTTTGTTGCAATATTTACAAATTAAGGTGATGGCTGTTGTGTGTTGATACATGATGCACTCATTTTGGGCAGGATGAGTGGTTTGTCATGTATTTGACTTTTGTGGAGGTTCATTAGTGTCTTGTGGTTTAACATTGAAGTCTGAGATAAGAGTTCAGTTGACTATCTTTTTAGCTACGAAGTTTACAAATGAACCATTTTTTTCTTTTTATGTTATGGTAAAGATATCTAAGATATGCCATCATTCTGCATGGATGGTTTTGTTTGCCAAAATTTGACACAACCAATCTCAACATGTTAAAAAGTGTCTTCAAAATGGCCTGAAGCCTCAAAAGCTTCCTCCATCATGATTGTTATCATTCTTATTAATGAGGATGCTGTAGTTGAGGTACATTGGGCATAACCAAGATTGTGGAAATTGTTAAAGAAACTAATAGATATGATATTTTGCATAAATGCTGGTAAAGTACTATCTTGAAGCAGAAGATGCCAACATTTTCTGCATATTTTGACCAATGTAATTAGTCATCTTGTGAAGCAATAGAAACCATAGTGAGTTGATGGACAAAGGTAAGCAGACGATTATAGTGTTCTGTACCATGCAGTAGTGCATGAGACACCTCATCGAAACACACACACACACACACACATGCTATCTTGTTTTCTGTAGTTTGCTGTCATTTCTCCATTATGGTAAATCAAGCAGGGAACTTAGAAAATATTTGCGTGCTTTGGTACAACCTTTCTATTTCCCCTTTGTTTCATTGGTTATGATGTATGATTTGGTTATCAGATAATGATGAAAGGAATTCCAAAGATAATACTGTAGCATATGCGAAAGCAAGTGGGATCAAGATACCTAAAATATATTGGAACTTAACCCGTAAAGCTGTGCTTACAATGGAATGGATTGATGGGATCAAGCTTACGGATGAAAATCGTCTACGGGAGGCCCGTTTAAATCGGAAGAAACTCATTGATGAGGTAGTCAGATGCATGGTTCCTAAATTTGCACCCCTCCCTCCCTCCAACCAACCAACCAACACACACACACACACAAAACTTTACCTTTTTAATATCTCATTTTGTGAAAGAATTTAGTATGTTATATATTTTGTGTTATTTAAGGTGTTTAATTTTGACTGGGTTTGAGAATCTGGTTCTTCAACATTCACTTAAGTTGGATCTTTCTTCAGTATCAATTCACTTGCAGCTGGGACTTAAATATTTTGGTCCTGTATTATGCTTTTTAGGGGTTGTACTGCTCTTTGAGGCAATTGCTGGAGGTGGGGTTTTTCCATGCTGATCCTCATCCTGGAAATCTTGTTGCTACTGAGGATGGATGCCTTGCTTATTTTGACTTCGGGATGATGGGTGATATTCCGCGGCACTATCGTGTGGGACTTATTAGAGTGGTGAGCAACATTTGGTTCATCCTCAAAATAATATATCACCTGCTGTCTTTATATCCTGCTGGAGTACCTTTTCATTATTCTCCTTCAGCCTTCCTGTTTGATACCGTACCGGTGGGTTAGGCAGGAGTCAGGAGGAAAATAATTACTTATTCCACTTGAATCATTGTTATAAAAACCGGCCCGGCCCCTTGATCGGACTGGGCAGATTAAATTGATAGAAATGCACTCGACTCTGTCAAAATCGAGCTTTGACCGAGTTAACCGGTCATTTACCCGGTCCGGTTGACCGGTTTGATTAGATTTTGAAATCCTTTTGCAAAATTTTTGGGTCCAAGGGAATTGAACTTTGGACCTGTAAGAAAAATAATGGGTTTGTCACCACTTGAACACAAAATACTTTAGTATTATTTGTGTGCAATAACTTATATCTAACTAATGAATCATTTATAACTTTTATAAAAATATTCTTTTAAAAAACTTTGGTCCAACATTTTACTTTATTTTATAGACCTAAATAATTAGTGAAAAACAAATTAAAAATTTTANTATGTATTCAATTTATCATTATATGTTTCCTAAAAGTAATTTTATAAAAAAATTGGACAAACCTTTAACTTTATTTTATAGACCTAAATAATTAGTGAAAAACAAATTAAAAATTTTATACTTTATATACTTTTTTATAGGTTTTTATGCAATAACCCGTCGGTTGAACCACCGGGTCGTCTGACAACTATGACTTGAATATTTTAGTGCATGTTACACCTTTTATTATTTTGTCCTAATTGTTTTTGCCTCAAATCCTCAAATGTTGGGCCCTCGTATTAGAGATTTTTCATTTATTTTCCCATAATCATCTTCCATTACTTCGCATGGACGTGAATGTAGTATTTTTCTGGAAGTTATATGATGTTCTGCACTTTTTGATGAGTTTTGATTTCAGTTGGTGCACTTTGTAAATCGTGATTCTTTGGGATTGGCAAATGACTTCCTGTCTCTGGGATTCCTTCCTGAAGGTGTTGACATACATGCAGTCTCAGATGCTTTGAGAGCATCCTTTGGTGATGGAACAAGACAATCCCAAGATTTTCAGGTCTTGTGACTTTCTATTAGTATCTTTTTATAAACCGTTCAGACTTCAGTGTGTGATCAGTGAGTGTTATGCAGAACTAAACATTTTCATCCCATGGTCTATAATCTATATTGCCTCCATATGTCTAAATGTATTGAATTGTCTTTGGACTCAGGGCATAATGAATCAGTTATTTGATGTCATGTATGAATTCAATTTTTCTCTTCCTCCTGATTACGCTTTGGTGATAAGAGCCCTAGGATCACTTGAAGGAACGGCAAAAGTCTTGGATCCTGATTTCAAAGTGCTTGAGAGTGCATATCCTTTCATCATCGGGAGGCTTTTGGTGGACCCAAGTCCTGATATGAGGAAAATTTTAAGGCAACTTCTCATCCGAAATGATGGCTCCATAAGATGGAATCGGCTTGAACGACTGGTAAGTATCTCACCTGTCCCCCTCATTCTCCTTTCTACAGGTCTCTTTTTACTTATATGGGACATGTCAAGTAGGAAGTGAAGGCTTCTGATTTGGGACTGCAAGAGTAATTTGAGAGAAGTAAATTATTTGGCTTGCACTCGAATAATCTTTATTTAAATGAGCTTGGTCACTCAGCTATGACTTGAAAGTCACCAATGCAATTACTGCAAGAAACAGTGAAATATTTTGTAAGAAAATGCAACTGACACCTAAATACATTACTTCCAGTCAGTGAGTTGGTGGCCAAACTCTTCTTCACCAAATATGAATTAAACCATTTTGCCAGAAAAAGATTGACACTTTTGTTGAGATCCTCTCACATTGTGGTGGGATCCACGTGGGACCCATATGAAATGAAAAAGAACAAAAACTCCCCCCACCCCCCCTATTGTGAGGCGGCTGTCAGGGAGGGTTTCAAACCCTCCCTGGCAGCCCAGCATTGTTCCAATCTAAATAGCTTTTAGTTGATTTGTATACCATACTTTTTTTAATAGGGATTTGTATACCATACTTGAAATATTGATGGACTATATACAATTTTATTATTTCAGATAGCAGCAATATCTCAACAGGCTTCTGAAACTGATGAAGTCTCGTTGAAAGATCATGATAATTCTTCAAATCCATTGGGATGGAAGTCATTTAATATGCGTTCTGTTGTGTCCGCCACTGAAGATCTTTTCCAATTTATCTTGTCCCACAAGGGTTCCAGGGTGCGGGTTTTTCTTGTGAGGGACCTACTTAAGGCTGCCGATACTTTTCTTGAAGATGTAGTCATTGCTTCTTGTTCTAAGGAAAACTCACAGAAAGCTACCTCACTCGAATCTGAGGTAAGTCTATAGCAGTATTTTGAGCCATTAAAGGCAGTATTACAGCTAACAATGATCCAAGTGCTTTTGAATCAATTAGAGAGACTTCAATTATATTTGGAGGGTCACTACTATTTTTCCTTATATACTCTCTTTTACTCATTTTAATCTTGTTTTACGATTAATTTGGCAGCGTAAGGCAATGCTGATGAGAGTGGTTAATGGGTTTCGATCTCTCCAACATGCAATAAAGTTGGCTCCAGATGTATGGACTGCTATGCTATTTCGTATGTCAACAAAACCCGAATTTCAAAGATTTGCTTTTGCTATTGTCTCAGCCTTGGCGTCACACTCTTGCCGTAAAATTCCAGAAACATTTTGGGTTTGTATTTCGAGAATAATTCATGAATTGGAGAAATCTGGTCCTCAAAAGTTATAATGAAATGTAGTTCCTCGTCATTTATTTGATCATTTTATCGTCTGGTTTGTCTCTCGTGGCTCGAATATTGCTCGGTGAATTGAAAAGAAAAGGAGCTTAGTCTATATACATCAAAGAAGCGAAGAGGTCAAGCTAGCTGATTTTAGTCTATGTTTGGTTAATGTTTATAATCGAGGAATCACTTTTTTTTTCTTAGGATGTATAAATATTATTTACTTATTTTCACTCATTTCTATCTAACTATAATTTAAACCATTTGTGAACACTTCCAAACAAGTTTTAAAATGAATAATAGAAATGGAAAATCAAATACGGATAAGATTTTTTTTCCAGTGCAGTATTTTTCGTCAAAATTAAACAATAATTTTCTACTAGTATTGCAATTCCAAAGAATTTCATTTTTATAAAATGTAACTCACTTTTTTAATAAGTAATTTATTTATTTATTTTTAAGCAGGAAAAAACATGACTTGATGATTGTGGATGAATTGAATGACGACATTCATTACGAGTGACGAGGGGTGTTTATCTAGTGACAATGGACTTCTTGATTTAATGTATAGTGAATTTAAATGTATTATAACTTCACTACATAATAAATTGAGGGATTTAATTTACTGCTACACTACGTCAACTCGTGAACACTAATGGTAAATTCATCACAATTCACAATAAATAGCAAGTGATTGATCACCCCAATTTTAGTAACACTTATCGTTTTGCATTTTGTAAAATAACTCATCGTTATATTATCTAAATCATCGCACAAGATAATATGAATCAACATTTCGAAAGATAATTCATTTGGATATATTCATTGATCAAATAGGTTGAAAATATCTCACACCAATTTTAAATGTTCCAACATGAATTGATGTTTCATTAAAATTATATTGTAAAATTTATAATAGAGATGTCAAAATGGCTCGCCGGCTTGGGCGGCCCATGGCTCGGCTCGGGACTACCGAGCCGAGGCTTGGGTTGAGCCCATGTTGGGGCATCGACCTGAGCCCTAGCTTGTGGGCCAGTGTCACTCTCAAGCAAGTCCTTAAGGTAACTCTTATTTACTAAATTTAAGATCGACAATTTTTTTTTAATATAAATTCCATATTATTAAAACATTGACACGTTCAGTTCCATGTAACTCTAATGACTTTAGATGTAACATGCGTCTATAATGAGGGCTAGCTAGGTGTCAAATCCACCATCAAAGCTCAATGTGATCTCTTGATAACTATGATTAATGCGTCCAATTGTTAAAGTTATTGTGAGTTGAATTAAGCTCTTTTGCCAAGAAAAAAATTGCAATTTTGGTTGACATACATTCACATAGGTGTGACACCCATGTGAATAAAAAATTTCAAAAAAATGCTTCCGTTATTGTGAGTGTGTTGTCAAGAAAGGTGTCAAACCCCTCCAACAACATAGCAGTTGTGATTGTGATTCACACAACTATCACGAGCACGATTATTAATTTTCGTGAGTCTAAGTTCACAAAGCAACCATTGTCCCTATTTTTCATAATCCTAGAAAAACATTTTGGAAGTAAATAGAATCGATGCTCAATTTGTTATCTACACTTGTGTAGTTGAGCATCGTGCTCGATCGGTTAGAATAAATTGAATTCAGTGGACCACTCCACTGATTCATTATTATCATGTGTTGTTGCTTTTATTATTAATCCTTACAGTAAAAAATGGAGTGGACCCCTCCATTTATCAAAGAAAATGTGGGTGGAAATCAATCGAAAAGTGCAATAAGCATCATATATATATACCCATCTTTTTTGATTTATTGGCCTGACACTTAGCCTTGGATGAAGTGTAGTTGAAAAAGAAGTTTAACTATTTATAAATTCAATCATGCTACTTGTACTTAATTCTTTGACAAGATTTTTGACATAATGTTACACGGCGGTCCCCTATTGGAGGGGCGCCTGCGGCGGGCCTTGGATGAAGTGTAGTTGAAAAAGAAGTTTAACTATTTATAAATTCAACCATGCTACTTGTACTTAATTATTTGACAAGATTTTTGACATAATGCCACATGACGGTCCCCTATTGGAGGCGCCCCTCTAATAGGGGGTCGCCGTGTGGCATTATGTCAACCAAGTTGTCAACAAATTCGGTACAAGTAGATTAATTCTTATAAATTTGACAAGACGGATGTATTTATGAATTGTTTATGAAATATAAAAAACAATTTATAAGTAGAAGTTTACTAGTAATAATATATGCATACTAGTGTAAACAAAGTATGAGAGAGACGAGTATTTATGGTTACAACGACTCTTTAATTAGCACATAACGTTTTTACCTTTCATTGTTATTGTGGAAAACGTCATTACCTTTTATTTTTTGACATATTCACCTTTATTTCTACATTTCATTGTACAAAAGGTCATTTTCATCTATTTTCTCAATTAAAATTGTAAAATGAAGAATATAACATTCTCTTTAAATAAAACAAAAAGAAAAAAAAAACTAATTGCAACCATACTCCAAATTTTTTTAAAAAGTGCAATGAAATTATTAAAAAGATAATTAGTACATAATGTTCATATCTTTCACCGTTATTGCGAAAAAAGTCCATACCTTTTTTTTTTTGGGCTTTTCACCCTCAATTACACCTTTAATCGTGCAAACTATCATTTCCATCCATTTTCATTTTCTCAATAAAGAACTGTGAAATAATGAATATGCCCTCCTATTTAAATAATTTTTTTTTTAATTTCTAATTCTTTAGTAATTTATTTGGGACCCATTTACACTTTTTATTTTTTTAAATTTTTAAATAAATTTAATTGGGACTCGTTAGTTTTTTAAAAAAATAATTTTTTTAATAATTTATTGGGGACACGTTTACACTTTTTAAAAAGTTTTGGAACTATGGTTGCCATTAATTCTTTAATTTTTTTTTATTTAAATACGAGAGTACATTCGTCATTTCACATCTTTTTATTAAGAAATTGGATGAAAATAGATAGAAATAATGGTTTGCACAATGTGTAATTAAGATGAAAATGCCAAATAAATAGAAGGTAGGGATTTTTTATTTTTATTTTTTGCAATAATAGTGAAATGTATCGACATTATGTGTTAATTACACTTTTAGTAACTTATTTGGGATTCATTTGCTCTTTTAGAAAAATTTGGGACTATGATTACAATTAATCTTTTTCTTTTTCTTTTTGTTTTATTTAAAAAGAAGGGTATATTCGTCATTTCACAATTTTTAATTGAAAAAATGGATGAAAATGACATTTTGCGCAATGAAATGGAAAAATAAGAGTGAAAATACCAAAAATTGAAAGATAATGATATTTTCCACAATAACAGTATAAGGTGGGGACGTTAGGTAATAATTACCCTTTCATAATTACAATAGTTTAAGAATATAATTCCAAAATTAATGAAATTGTAAAAAAAAAAATTCAAAAATCAGGTGGTATATGAACGTGATTTGTTTTGATAAATAATTGACGTGTAAGTTGTATGATTGTGATTTAGTACGATGTTTGATTGTGACCTAAACAATATGTGATATATTAGTTATATTCATGTGATC